>VYXC01011106.1:647-51082 GCA_013397175.1 Platysteira castanea | reverse complement strand
CGCCCCGCCGCACCCATGGAGGCCGGCGCAGGTGATGAAGGCGGGGGAAGGCGCGGGGTGCGGGGTGCGGGATGGGGCACGGGGCACCGCACCGGGCACCGCACCGGGCACCGCACCGGGCATCGCACCGGGCATTGCACCGGGTACTCCACCGGGCCCCGCGCCTCCGCCGCTCACCGTCCGCTCTCTTCCTTCCCCGGCAGGTCGCTGAGCCCCCGGTCCCGGCGCTGCCGCCCCCGACATCGGCGGGGCCCCGCGCAGGTGAGCGGTGCGGGGTGCGGTGCGGGGGGCGCGGTGCGGGGCCCCGCGGCCACCGTGACTCATCCCTTTCTGGCTGCAGATTCGGGGTGGGGGGAGGCGGGGGGCGCCGCCGGGTCTGCCAGCGCCGCTCCGCAGCGCGGGGCGGGAGGAAGGGGGTTCNCTCGGGGCGGGTCACGCATCGGGCCCGCAGCGCACCCGCAATGCGTGTGCCAGACCCCCGCGGCACACACCAGACCCGTACTGCTGCACCAGAGCCCACGGCAGGCGCTGGACCCCCATGGCACGCACTGGACCCATGTCTGACTCGTCAGACCCATACTGCATGTGCCCTGACCGACACTGCAAACCCACCTGGACCCCCACCACACCCACCGGTCCTGCTTCACAGCCCTGCACCCCTGTGACATGCACTAGACCCACACAGCAGCATCAGCCACACATTGCACTCACCAGACCTGCACTGCACTTGCCAGACCCACATCTCATGCACCTGACCCACTTCACATACATCAGACCCTCCCTGCACACCCCAGACCCACTCTACACGCCCCAGACTCACATTTTGTGCATCAGACCCTCCTTGCATGCCCCAGTCCCACATCACATGCACCAGACCCCTGTCTCATGCACCAGACCCTTGTCACATGCATCAGACCCTCCCTGCAATCACCAGACCCTCCCTGCAAGCACCAGACCCTCCCTACCCACCCCAGACCCACATCTCACACACCAGACCCTCCCTGCATACACCAGTCCCATGTCACATGGATCAGACCCACATCACATGCACCAGATTGTCCCTGCACACCCCAAACCCTCCCTTGCACACCCCAAACCCACATCTCATGCACCAGACTCTCCCTTCAAGCACCAGCCCCATATCTCCTCATGCAGCATCTCAAAGTGTCTCTGGCACCGTGGGGCATTGCGGGAGCCAGGGCTGCTCTGCAATTGACATTTTATTATTTAATGGCTTCGTGCTCCATCTCCAAAGGGACACAGGAACACCCGAGCGGGCTGATGAGCCGGGTGCTCTGTTCTCCCCACAAGGTCAGCGCTGTGGCTGTCGCACAGAACCCACTGCTGGGTGCCTGTTCTGCTTATAAAATCCCAGTGTTGCCACCCTCTCTGGGCAACGGGCATGCTGTGCTGTGACCTTGTGCTAGAAGATGCAAATCCTGGTGTCCAGGGGTCCCAGGGTGGGGGTCAGAGGGGCAGTGCCTGTGCTCCCATCTCGGAAGTGCTGCAGCGGGCTGAGGCAGGAGATGTGGTGTGTGGTTAAAGTAGGCCATTCCAGCGGTGTGGAGACCAGGGCTAATCCCCCGGCACCGCCGTCATTCCCAGCCCTCGCTCAAGGTGGATGGTGGTTAGGGGAGACCTGCTTCCGCAGCGCCGAGGCGCAGAGGGGAGGAGGAGCTGTTGCACTGGAAGCTGGGTTTGTCTTCCAGGCTTTTGCCTTTGCATCTCGAAGGAGTGGGCTCTTCTTCTGCTTCACACACCTCAGCTCGGCTCCTGCCAGAGCACCTGTGCAGGATAGGCTGTGCAGTGGGATGTCACCTCCATCCCATCCTGCCGACCTTCCCAGCCCAGGGTGAGACCGTGGGATCTGCATCCTGCGTGTCCCACTCCTCCTCTCATGCTGCTACAGCACTTGACGTGGAGCTCTTTTCCCATTTCCCTTTGGCTCCAGCGTCCCCAACAAGAGCCCAGCCTTTGCCCTCTGGTCAAGCACCTTATTTTTAGCTAATGAGGGCTGGGAATTGCCACCTCCCCATTTGGAGTTGCAGCCAGGTCAGCTGGAAAAGTGATGAGCTGCATAACCCGAGCTTTCCAAATGGTGTCTGTTTTCCTGTTATCTCTGGGTGTCAACTCAGCGTTTTATAACAAACAGGAGAATAAAAGGAGATGCTCCTGCCTTTTGGAATGGGATACAACCACTCTTTGCAACATTGATTTTTCTGGTGGTGTTGCATAAACACCCTGTGGGGTTTGTCTCTGCTTGTGCCCCGAGCAGTCGGCTCTGCCCTGAGCTGGATTTAGCAGTGGCCTTGGCAGTGCTGGGTTAGCAGTTGGATTTGAAGGTATTAAAGGTATTTTCCTACCTAAATGGTTCTGTGATTCCATGATCTCCCTCTGCCTGGGACCCAGGTGGAGCTTTGGGATGAACCTCTATACACTGGAGCAGAGGCTCCCAGCCTCTGGAGATATTGTCACATCCTTGGAATCTTCTAAGCAAAAGCAAAGCAATCTCTGCAACCCAAAAATTCCCCATGGCAGGAGGAGGACTGCAGACACACTCATGAGTGTTTGCCCCCAGCTGCCCAGGTGGTGGCCCCAGGGCTGACCCCCTCCTGTGCCAGGGCTTCTGCCAGCCCTGGCTGCTGGGTCCTGCTCCTTCCCACTGTGACCCAGCTGTATCCCAGTCCCTTTTCCAGTGCAAGCGGCCCTGGCATTGCCACTACCCAGGGACACAGGGCTCTGACCCACATCAGCTGCTGGCTGTTGGCCACATCCAGAACTTGGCTTATTTTTAGAGTGAAGAAAAGCAGAGCTGGTGTCAGGAGGGCAGGGTAGGTCCTGGGGAGCCCTTTTTGGCCCCCAGAAAAACAAAGCTGTGGTTTTCCTCTCCATGTTCCCTCTGCTTTTAATCTTGTTCCTCCTGGGGCACTGGAGATCTCCCAGGGGGCCCACAGGGACACCACGGTTCCTCTCCCAGGTCTCTGCAGTGGGTGAATCTGCTCTCAGACGCTTGGGCTCGGTGCCACCATTGCAAAAGATTCCTCACACAGGACGTGCCAAGGGAAACACAGGAATCCGGCAGCAGGCAGGATGATGGGAGCCTCGACAAAGGAAGCAGTGAGCGAGAAATCCGGGGAAATGTGGCAGCTGCTGGCACAGCAATGTTGTGCTGAGGGTTGACACTGGCAGCGAGCTGCGGGCTCTCACACCTTCTCTCATGTTCCCCGTGGGGATGGGGTGAGCTGACAGCAGCTGGATCCCTCTGAATCCCACAGGAGCTGAGCTTTGGAAGATGATGGGAGAGAACTCTTGAGCCTGCAGCCATGAAACCCTCAGAGGAACAAGCTGAGGAACCATCGGAGGCTTCACTGAGCCAGTGATGAGGGTCTCTCCCAGGGTCCTGTCTCCCTGTTTCCCATGTGAGAAGCATCTAGGAAGGGTGATAGCCTGCCCAGCCTGGTTTGTCCATCACTGGCACAGCCAGGGGATCCAGCAAGGAGTGGGAAAGTGGCAGGATTTGAGCCGAAGAAGCATCTCTGTGGGGCAGTGATCCAGCTGAGCCTGGGGAAATCTTCCTGTGGGGCAACCAGGCTGAGCCCTCACTCTGTCACTGCTCTGTCACTGCTCTGTCACTGCTCTGCCATCCATCACTGTCATGGTGTGATCAGTAGGTCAGCAGTGCCCCTCATCCCCTCTATGGCTGACAGGAGCTGGGGACAGGAGATGAGCCCCATGGTGTCACCCACCCCCGGACAGTGGCAGTGTGGGGGACTTGTGCTGATTCTGCATCCCAGCCCTCTGCGGGGGGATCTGCTTTTTCACGCCATAGCTCCAGCTGTTTCCTTATCAAGGCCCATTGCTTTTTATTTATCAGGAATTCCCCAGGCTAATTCCACTGCATGGAACAAACCCTGGTTTGTGCTGTTGTTTGCAAGAGCGCTGCCCTTCTGTTCCATGTGTGCCTGGAGGCTCACAGGGAGTTTTGCTGTCGGCAGCACCAGCAACACATTGGTCCTTTCAGTGGGCAGCGTCCACCCTGCTCGACCCTCCAGCTGCAGTTTGGGGGATTTGCAGGGTGCTGGGCCACACACAGGTGGTTTCCAGGACAGTCTCTGGATTTGGTGTAAGCTGGAGTGTCAGACCCTGGCCCATGCGAGCATTCCCAGGCAGTGAGGGCAGACACAGAGGTGCTGTGCTGTGCTGAGCAGGGTCCTGCTGCTCCCCCAGTATGGACACAAGCCAGTGCCCCCAAGATCACCTTCATCCTGGTCCGTGAACTGCCCTGACCACCCCTGCTATGGAGACAGGCTGAGAGAGCTGGTAGAGAAGAGAAGGCTCTAGTAAGACCTTAAGAGCCTCTTCCAGTGCCTAAAGGAGCTCCAAGAGAGCTGGAGAGAGACTTTGGACAAGGGCATGGAGTGACACTACAGGAGGGAGTCCCTTCCCACTGACACAGGGCAGGGTTAGATTGGATACTTGGAAAAAATTATTCCCTATGAGGGTGGGGAGGCCCTGGCACAGGTTGCCCAGAGAAGCTGTGGCTGCCCCATCCCTGGGAGTGTTCAAGGCCAGGTTGGACAAGGCTTGGAGCAATCTGGTCTAGTGGAGGGTGTCCCTGCCCATGGCAGACGGTTGGAATGAGATGGTCTTCAAGGTCCCTTCCAAGCCAAATCATTCTGTCATTCTAACCCCCTGCTATGGGCAGCGATGCCACCCACTAGACCAGGATTAATCCTGGATTTCTCTTGGCTTTCCTGGTGAGGCTCCATTGGTGCTGCAATGGCTCATCCTGGTCCATGTGATGGTAATTTCGAGTGCAGATCCATAATTTCCTCCACCTTTAGTAGCCAATTACCACATGGGAAGGTGTGTGTTCAGCTTTGGTGCTGGATCTGCCCACCCTGCCTGCCTGGGCAGCCTGTGGGCACACTGAGGCTTCTGGGGAGACTGAAGTGACCCACTGATCCTTTGGGAATAATGGCAGTTTATTATCACTGATTAAATTCCAGACACCCTGGGTGCTGTGGGAGACATCGAGCCTCGGTGTGGCACCAGGCAAGTCTGCAGCAGCGGGAGGAGGAGGAGGAGGAGATGAGGTCCTCAGACATGAGGCCAAATCCAGGTGTCCCCACAGAGCCCCTGCAGGCTGTGGGTGCTGGCAGCAGGCACCTGGGGTGCGGTGTGGGGTGCTCTCAGGAGCCCCCAGTGCTGGACACACACGTGCCACCCGCAGCGCTGGCACTTGCTGGTGTTAGGGGGCACAGAGGGACCCCTGCACAGAGCAGTGTGGCATGAGGGTGGCCTTGACGTGAGTGGGGAAGATCCAGGTACAGCTGAGCTGATGATGGGCACCGCTGGCCTGATGCTGGGCGTCATGGGGCTGATGCTGGGTACCACCGAGATAATACCAGATACCCCTGGACTGCAGGGGAGAGGGTGAGGAAGCAACCCTCTCAAATCTCCCTAAATCCCTGCTGGAGAGCTGTTGGAGTCCAGGCTGTGCCACAGCCTCACGTGGCGCTGCTGGAGGGTGATGGAGAATCCTGGAGGATGCTCCTGCCGGTGTGAGGACACGCGCGGCTCTTGGTGGATGCTGATTCATGCTGCTGCAGTAGCAGAGCTCACTGCCCACTTGGGAGCAGTGATCCAGTGGGACAGAACACTGCCTTCCCCTGCCCAGGTCATCTCCAGGCAAATCCTTCCCAGGTGGGAGCAGCACGATCCCCAAATCCTTCTTGCAGTGTCCCAGCAGTGCTGGCAGCCCCCTGGCATGGGGCACTGTGCCTGCTGGGACTCGGGGCTTCACAGCACCAACGCCCTGGGATCTTCGGTGCCCTGGTTTGGGGATCAGGGGGCAGTGAATCCTGGGCAGAGGAGAGGCCTGGGCTGGCCAGGGTGGGCTTTGAGGTATCCTGGAAAAAAAAAATAATCTGTGGTGGCAAATGCAAAAGGCTGCACTGGGGTGAGCTGGATGTGCCCCCCTTCCTGTTCTGCCTCCCCTGTTGTCCCACTCCTCGCACTCCCCTGGAGCAGGGCCAGCAGCACGGAGTGTTTCCTGTCACCCATCGATTAGCTGTTGGCAGGTCCCATCTCCTGCTTTGCTCTGCCAAAATCTGAGATAAATGCTGGCATTGTGAATGGGCCTGGGGATGGGGGGCCCCCCATGCTGCCCCCGGCCCGTCGGTCTCTGGCAGCCTGGGAGCACAGTGGGGATCACAGCGGTGCCATGGGATGCTCGGTAGGATGCGGGTGCTGAGCAGATGCTTCCCTCACATCCTGCGTGTGCCCGAGGTGCTGCAAGCCTCTGGATCTGGCCTATTTATTTACAGGAAAGAGGGCTCTGTGTTTCCCAAGGGACTGGCTGCTGCTGCCTCATCATGCAGGGATCTATTCTTCCTCACCTGATTTCACTGCTGAATGGGGGATTTACACTTAATTAAGGAAAAGCAGGCAGCCAGCCCACTGCAGGGAGAGCTGCCTGCCCAGGGAGCTCCATGGCTGGGTCAGAGCCTTGTACCACCTCTGCCCCCAGTAATGCCACCACTGCAGGTACTCTGTGTCCCTGTGGCATTACCCTGCTTCCTGGCAGGGATGGGGATCTGGGAGCAGGGGGAAGCTTGTCCCATGGTGGGAAAGGGGCTCCAGACCATGGGCAGGCACCTGCTCTGCTTCTGGTCTGCCTTTTAGATTAAGAACACCCTTGCGCTGTGCCCACAGCATCCTGGTGGGACCACGGGCATGCAGCATTCCAGCATTTCTGGGCTAGGGGAGACAAGCGGGAAGCACAGCCCAGATGTGCAGGGGATGCTGTCCTCATCTGTCCCTGTGCCGGTGGCCCTGGGGGCTGTACTGATGCCCTGGTGCCAGGGCTCACCCCACAGGGTCCCCATCTCACCGGGGCCATTTTCCTGCCTTCACCTCTTCTCTCTGTTGCCTTCGCCCGCAGTTCCCTGTGCCCAGGACCCGTGGCACCGCGGCCATGTCCGTGCCGGGGAGCAGACGCGCGTCCACAGGATCACGAAGGTGAATATGCTTCAACCTCTGGCCTCGGGACTGGACACCAGCGCCTGCAGCCGGGATGGGACGATCCCCACGATCCCCACACCTCCACCACCGGCTGCCACTTCGCAGCACGAACCCCCAGCCCAGCTTTTGGGGGTTTGCATGGCACTGCCCGCTGCACAGCACTTCCCTGTCCGTGCATGCAGCTCCCCGAGTGCTGCACGCCCCGTCCCTCTGTCCGTCTGTGCCACAGGCAGGACCGACCCCTCCGTCCGTCCAGGCGAAGGCAGGCAGTGGTGGAGAGCACTGGGTTGGGGCAGTGAAACTGGGAGGTATGTTAGCCCTTGGAAAATCTCTCCTTGAGCTGAGTGATAAAGAGAGAAAAAGGGGAAAAGCGTTTATTCCCCTCCCCATGTGTCCATGACCTGGACTGCCGTTGTGGAGGTACAGGCTCAGCGTGGGCAGGGAGCAGAGGCAGAGCTGCCCACGTGTAGGTGATGCTCTGGCAGATACGGCTTGAGCTATGCCGGGACCATGCTCCCAGGGGACTCTCAAGGGGCTCCCAAGGGGCTTCCGGGGGATCCCAGGGGCTCCCAAGGTCCTCAGGGTGCAAGGATGCTGTGCCAGCATCCATGGGCTGCCGTGCCAGGGAGAGGGGAGCGGGTGGACATCCCCCCCAGCCCTGCCTTTGTGCCCGTCGCCATGTCCGTGCCATTTTGATCCCTGCTGTTTGTTTTGTCCTTTTGTCTTGTGTGTTCTCGGTGTGGTGGTTGGCAGTCGCGGGGTTTATGGACGGAGTGGCTTTGCCTCCTTCTTTAAGTCTTCAGCGCCCTCAGCCACTCGGCCTGAGACACAGCCTCTTCTCCCTGCCTCCAGGCGCCCCTCGCCCCCCGGGAGGGACACCTACGGCACCTCCTCGCTGAGCAGCAGCAGCAATTCTGGCTCCTGCAAGGGCAGCGACAGCAGCCCCACCCCAAGGTAACCCATCACCCGTGGCCCCAGGGCGGCTGCCGGGTGCCCCCGGGCAGGGGGAGCAGCCCCCGTGCTGCCGGTGCCGGTGCCCGGCGGGGACAGGAGCGCAGGGGCCGCTGGAGCGAGGCTGTGCGCTTGGTGGCCGGGGGAGCCGGAGCTGGCGGAGCTGCTGGTGTGTCTCCAGAGACCCTCACTACCCTCCTCCTCCAAACCTCTCCGCCGCTGTCGTTGTGTCGTCTCCCTCCTTGTCCCCCCCGCCTGCCACCCAGGGATCCCCCGTCCTCTTCCCTCCGTCCTGCTGTGGCTGTGGCTTGCACGCTGCACGCTTCCTCCCGCCACTCCTGCATTCCAAGGAGCACCCGGATCCTTCCAGACCAAAGGCACGATGGCAAGAGCTTCGCTTCCATCCCCTCGTGTTGCCCGGCAAAGGTTTGGCAAGAGCTGGTGGCCCCCTGGCTTCTCAGCAGGGAGCTCCGGGTGTGTTCGAGGCACAAGCAGCCGGCGCCGAGCTGTGGGATAAGCATCGAGCTGTGGGATGGGCACCAGCCCCAGCGCCGCAGGCACAGCAGCCCATGGCGCACTGCTCATCTCCTGCCTGCCCCCTGCCAGCTCCCAGAGGTGGAATCATTCTGGGAGGATCTGAGGGGCCTGAGAGTGACCGGGTGATCAGGTCCCATGCGTGCTGTGGCCGGGGGCAGTGGCCGTCCTGCTGCCATGGGGCATTCCAAGGCATGGATGCTTCTAACACGATGCTTCTGGACGTGGCTAAAGGCTGCTGGGCTGATGGACACCATGCAGGGGGCTTTGGGATGCCTCCTTTCCATACACGGGCAGTTTGGTTGCCCCACTGCCATGCCAGAGCCACTCATGCAGCTCCCAGCTCTCCACATGCCTCCCAGCCTGGCCTTGTAGCCCTGTCCCAGGCTTTGGGCCAGAAGAGAGAAAAAGGGGACCCCAGTGCCAGTGGCGGCACAAGGAGGGTCCAGATGTGCTGCTGGCCTAGCCCGGAGCAGATGCTGGATTCCCTGGCTTGCTCCCCACGGACAGGACAGCCACCATCTCAAGACCTGCTCCATCCCAAACCCTTCCATTCCCCATCTTGTGCCTTCTTTTCTGGCGGGGCTGATCCCACCCTGGAGTCTCCATTAACATAAATTGTTTCCAGGGAAGTCCCTCCGGGCACAGAGACCTTGATGCCCCAGTTCTGCTCATGCCCCAGCAAAGTCCTCAGCACCACAGAGGGCTCAGCACCTGACAGCAGCACCGGTGTGTCCAGGAGCTGCACCCACCCTCCTGCCAGGGCACAGCACTGAGGACACCCACCCTGTCTGTCCTGCCAGAGGCTCAAGACAGAAGACACCCACCCTGCCCCTCTTGCCAGGGCACAGCACCCTCATGCACCCACCCTGCTCCTCCTGCTCTCAGGGCTCCTTTAGGATGTGTTATGGGGCTGCACCCTGAGAGCAGGCCTTAGGACCCCAGGGTCAAGCCTGTGCTGACCCCGGCGCTGGCAGTGGGTGACATCTGTGTCCCTGCAGGCGCTCGTCCAAGTACAACCTCTGCAGTGACAACCATGGGATAAAGCCGCCGACGCCGGAGCAGTACCTGACTCCCCTGCAGCAGAAGGAGGTCTGCATCCGGCACCTGAAGGCTCGCCTGAAGGACACACAGGAGCGGCTGCAGGACAGGTGAGCATGGGAGCAGCAGGCACAGACCCCATGGCATGGGAGCTGCTGGAAAAGGGTGCCAGCACCAGCCATCGCCACCTGCTGTGGCAGCTCCTGTCTGGGACTGGTCCTTCTGGGTGTTTCAGTTCCCAGCATGGCACCTTGTCCTCGTGCTCGTGCCCAGGCACCCAGGTCACAGCCGTACCATGGCATTGCAGGCACGTGGGATCTGGCACTGCTGCCTGTCCAATCTGGGAGCTGCAGATTTGGGGACTGGAGAGCCCCACGTCCCACCTGCAGTGGCTGCGCTCTCCCCTTGCCCTGGTTAAATCCCTGCCATGCCTTTGCTGAATTTCAGCGTCAGAGGGTGGCTAATCCCCATCTGCTCCTCTCAGGCTTAGGCACGGCCCCGCCGCCGTGCCAGCTGCCACGTGCCCTCCCGGGGCACCTGCCCACCCCCACGCAGCCCTCGGGAGCCCTGGGCGCTGCAGCCCCTCTGGGGGAAGGCTGAGCATCACTTCCAGGGATCCCTGAGCTCCCATTGCTCCCAACAGTGCTCCCCGGGGTCCCTGAGCATCAGTCCTGGGTGTCCTCAAGCATCAATCCTGAGAGTCCCCAAGTATCGCTCCTGAGGGTCCCTAACCATCCATCCTTGGGGTCCCTGAGTGTCACTCCTGAGGATCCCTAAGCATTGCCGCTGGGGGTCCCCGAATATTGCTCCTGAGGGTCCCTGAGCATCACTCCGAGGCTCCCTCAGCATCACTCCAAGGCTCCCTGAGCATCACTCCTGGGGGTCCCTAAGCCACTGGATCCATCCCTTATTCCCAGCTGGGAGTGTTCTGGGTGATCTGGTCGCAACCCAGTGCTGGGCACACGAGGACAGGGCTGTCCCTGCAGCCCCCTCAGCGCCGCGGTGGTGCCCTCCCCGTCTCCGCAGGGATGCTGAGATCGAGGACCTGAAGACGCAGCTGTCACGGATGCAGGAGGACTGGATCGAGGAGGAGTGCCACCGCGTGGAGGCCCAGCTGGCGCTGAAAGAGGCTCGCAAGGAGATCAAGCAGCTGAAGCAGGTCATCGACACAGTGAAGAACAACCTGCTGGAGAAGGACAAAGGCCTCCAGAAGTATTTTGTGGATATTAACATCCAGAACAAGAAGCTGGAGACGCTGCTGCACAGCATGGAGGTGGCACAGAACGGGGCGCTGAAGGAGGAGGGCGCCGGCGAGTCGGCCGGGGGGTCACCTGCCCGATCCCTCACCCGCAGCTCCACCTACACCAAGCTGAGCGACCAGGGAGCCGGGGACCGCAACGTGGGGGGCTCGCAGACCATCTCGCTGGACGAGGGGGCCGACAGCGGCTTCGTGGGGATGGAGGAGGCTCCGGGCCACACGGACCCGCTGGAGGTGGGGGGTGAGCCTGGCACCCGCCTGCCCCCCAGCAACACCTACGAGAAGGTGCTCGGACTGCGGAGCAGCGTGGAGGCAGGGGTGCAGGCCAGCTGCATGCAGGAGCGGGCCATCCAGACGGACTTCGTGCCCTGCCAGCCCGACCTGGACACCATCCTGGAGAAGGTGATGAAGTCCCAGGCTTGCAGCTTGGGCAGCCCCACCTCCGCCTGGGTCTCTGAAATGGAAGACACGATGCCCGTCCCCGAGCTCGCCAACCCCACTGGGACAACGGACCTGATGGTGGCCGAGCCTGACGCCGCGACGGCGGCTGCCGGTGCCGAGGGGGGTGTCCCCTGCAACCCGGCGGTGCGGCAGCCCCCCAGCGCCAGCCCCTCGGTGGCCATCGCCTGCGTGGCGGAGGAGGAGCTGACGGAGGTGACCGGCTGCGAGACCAACCCTTCCAAGAGCTACTGGAGCCGCCACTTCATCGTGGATCTGCTGGCGGTGGTGGTGCCGGCGGTGCCCACGGTGGCCTGGCTGTGCCGCTCGCAGCGGCGGCAGGGCCAGCCCATCTACAACATCAGCTCGCTGCTGCGGGGCTGCTGCACCGTCGCCCTGCACTCCATCCGCAGGATGGGCTGCCGCCCCGTCGCCAGCCCCGGCCCCGGCGGCACTGCCCAGCCCTGACCCCTCCGACGCCCTCCACCCGCCCCCACGGACCCGACTGCTGATTGTAAAGCCCCGGCGTGGCACTGGCGGGTGGGAAGGGGCCGAGGGGTCTGTGGGTGCATCGAAGTGTGCTGCCCCGCCCAGCTCCTTTGTCTTGGAGGAGAGAAAGAGCCGTTGTTGGAAGAGGTGTTGGCACCCAGCGTCACCCCCCGCCGATGGACACCCCTGCCTGTGCCTCTGGCTGCGGGGGGCTGTGGGGCTGCACCTGCCGGGGGGGCTCTCCCTCCATCGCGCTTGCTTTTTGTTTGTCGCTGGGTTATCCCCGGGGCCAGCCCTGCCACGGGCGGCTGATGGCAAGGAGCCGCTGGCAGCGTGGAGCGCTGGGGATGCAGCGGTTCCTTGCTCCAGGTGCAGTGTCTGTCTGTGGGCAGGGGGATGGGGGGTTCCTGTCCAGACACAGGGATCGGCTCCGGAGCGGTTCGGTCCAGCCCCCCATTCCCTAGGAGATGCCTCCCCACACTGGGATGGAACTGGGCTGCAGCTTACGCACGGAGCCCCCCGAGGAAGCCATGGGCTCTCCCTCCCCTTGCTTTGCACTATATTCACTTTTTTTTGGGTACAGACTGAAGCCCGGCTATTGGGACTCTGGCTGCCGGGGAGCGGGGCCGGAGGCTCCTGCAGTTTTGTCAGCCGTGATGCCGGTGATCCCACCGTGTGCTGGAGCTCGGATGCCTTTGCTGGGGTGTGGGCAATGCCGAGCAGGCAGAGCCAAGCCCTTTGCCATCCCGGCCCACCCAAACCTCCGCTTTGCAGGTGGCCTCCGGAAAAATGCCTTTTTTTTGTTGTTGAAACACAAAGACAGCAAGGATTGCTCAGCGGGGCTGTTGGGGCGCGGGACTTGGGGCTCCCCCGGCTATGCCGCGCTCCCACCCCACGAATGTCTGTGGTTTCTTCGTGACTTGAACTAACAGTGTTTTCCCCCAACCCCAACCCAAGCCCACTCCCCCACCCATGGGTGCCACCGGCCAGGTGCCCTGGCAGCCGGTGATGCTCCACACGCCGGTATCCAGTGGTCCCCAGAGGGGCACTTGCTACATCCTGTGTGCCCCACACTTCCCTGCACCCCCCATCCGCCGGCTCTGCCCGTGCTGGGGGGCAGTGGGGACAGCAGCTCTGCCACCAGCACAGCACCAGGTGCCAGGGGAAAGATACGGGGAGCAGCAGTGTCCAGGCAGCCGGGGCAGGTGTAAGCGGAGCTGGGATACTCGCCTCTTGTGCAATGTGTTTGTGGATCTGTGTACACGTCTGTTAGACCATCCAAAGCTTTGCCAAGAAATAAATGTAACGATTATATTTGAAAGACAAATCTATATAATATATTTTTTAAATACAGAACTGAAAAAGCTGTAACCCCCCTCTTCTTGTTTCCCCTGTCCTGTACTCGCTCTCTGTGGTGGATGTAATAAATGTCACTGGGTCTGTGTCTGCTTTGGCTGGAGCCAGCCCTTGGCATCCGCCCTGAGGGGGGTGGCCCAAGTAGGGATGCAGGGACAGTGGGACCCTGGTACAGGACATCTGCCCCATCCCTGCTGAGGAGAGGAAGAACCACCCAGCAGCCACCAGCCTCTGAAGGGATAAGGAGTTTTGTGCTAAAGTAGCTCCTTTTGAGGTGCTGTGGGGTCCCCTCAGCAGGCCCTCCGGGCTTCCAGCATCAGCTCCTGGGACAGCAGTGATGGTGTCACAGGTCAGGGACGGAGTGGTCCATGGATGACTTCACCAGCCCTGACGAGAGCCTGAGCAGAGGGAAGGGAGGTCAGTGGGGGGAACCCCTGGGGCCCCTGTGGGGTGTGGGGGGTCCCTGCAGCCCCTCATTCTCACCGTTTGACCATGTGCTCGTAGATCACGGTGGGGATGATGGTCAGTGTCACCACGTTCCCAGCCCCTGCCAGCACCTCCATGAGCTGCTTATCCTGCAGGAGAGAGCACGGGGGTCTGTGGGGTGCCCAGCTTTGCTCAGTATTCCCCTCCCTCCTGGATTCTCTGGCCCTGGACTCCGCAGGCATGTCCTGCACCACCAGGGCACAGCCCTACCTTCATGCCGATGACATTCTGGCCGTTCACCTCGCAGATGCAGTGGTGGGTGAGGAGCCCGTTGCGGGCGGCCGAGCTGTCCTTGGCCAGTGACACGATCTTCCCCTTCTTCACCACGATGCCGATGTGGCCGGTGCTGTCCTTGTGCACGGTCACAGTGCGCTGGAAGGGCCTGTGGGGAGAGCCCCATCTGTGCTGCCACCAGCACCGCCGCCACCACTGCCACCACCACTGCCACCACCACCAGTGCCACCACCCGCTCACCTGTCCCGCACCACCATGACGATCTTTTCGGGGTTCGCCTTTTTCAGCGCCCGCTGTGCCTTGTCACTGCTCCAGCCTGCGCAGTTCCTGCCGTCGATCTGCAGCACCTGGTCCCCGAAGCGCAGCCCCACCAGCGCTGCCGGCGAGTTGGCCTTCACCAGCTGCACAAAGATGCCCTGGGGACACAGTGGCGTGGTGGCGCAGGGATCTGTGGCTTTGCCATGCACCATGCCGTGCCATCTGCACCCTGCTGTGCTGCGCTGTGGCACGCTGTGACATTTAATACCACGCGTTGCTGTGCCATGATACAGTGCCATGTCACGCTGTGCTCTGCTGTCATGCTTATGCCATGTCACATCATGCCGTGCCACACTGTCCCGTGCCGTGCCCAGCCCCATGCCAGCCCAGCCCCTCACCTGGTCGATGTTCTTCAGCTGCAGCCCCGTCTTGCCCCGCTCGTCCTTGCACAGGTGGATTTCCCGCACACCCGGCTTGATCTCTGCCCGCCGCAGCCCCGCGCTGTTCCCGCTCAGGGGGGCGACCAGCTGGCCTGGGGAGGGCCCGGCAGGGGTCAGTGCCTGCGGGGGAGCTGGGGGTCAGTGGGGACAGGGGGGACACGGGGCCCTGTGCACCTCAGCCCTTGGGAGTGCTGCCTCGCTTTCCCAGGCAGGATGAGGAACCAGAGGGACCCCCATCACGGCATGGGGATCCCACGTGGGGCAGGGAGAGCTGCCAGCCCAGACACCTACGGTGCTGTCCTCCGTGCGCAGGTTCTTCTGGATCTCCTCGCTGGACAGCGCCAGCCCCATGTAGTTCTCCAGCTCGGCCAGGTTGGGGTACAGCACAGGTGGCTCTGAGGGACACACCGAGGGTGGTCTCAGCTCCTGGGGTCCCCAACCCGCAGCCGTTGCCCCCTCCATCCCAGGAGCCTCCTGGGACCATGGGGCAGCAAAAAGAGACCCCAAAATCCCATCCCCAACTCATGCACTGAGTTGGGGGGTGTCTTAGCTGAGCCCCTCCCCAGAGCATCACTGCCCACCCAGACAGCCCCTGCACACGGTGACCTGATCATGCCCCACCTTACCAGTGCCCGAGGTGAGCTTTGGCTTCTCTGTGACCACTGTGGTGGCGGGGGTCCTCACCCCAGCCGCTGCCTGTGCCTGCCAAGAGACAGGGTCTGCTCAAGGCTGTGCCCCCCACACTGGGGACCCTCTGAGGTGAGACCCCACAGGGGCCCATGGGGGTCTGCTCACCCCCTGTAACACAGCTGTGCTGGCACTGACCTGCAGGACCTGGTGGCCCTTCATGTCCTCCAGGGAGGGGTAGAGTGTTGCCATCGCTGCTGCTGTCTGGGGACAGGGATGGGGCAGTTCAGGGACTGGGGTGTCTCTCTCCAAGCATCCCTCCCAGCCCCTGTGCCGGAGATGGGCTGTCACCTGGAGTCTCCAGTGTGACTCAAGGCTATGTCACCAGGGCCAGCACCACTTCCTGGTGGCTGGGACACGGGTGGCTATGTGCCGGGCACCGACACCTGGGCATTGCTCGGCTGGTGGCAGGTCCTGCTCCCCACGTTCACCTGCCCCATGGGCCAATCCAACATCACCAAGATAAGGGAGTGAGATATCCCATGGGAATGGCCCCTTTTCCCCTCATCAGACCCCTCTGCTCCCCGTGTCCAGCTGGCCAGTGGGGCCATTCCAGCATTACCCAGACACAGCAGTGAGATGTCCCATGGGAACAGCCCTCGTACACGCCATCAGCCCCCTCTGCACCTCATGTTGTGCCCAAGGCTGTGCCCCCCAAACCTACTCTATGGCATCTCATGCCCCAAAAAGTATAATCCAAAACTCACGGTGTAGGGGCCAAATCCAGAGCCAGCTCTGAGTCCTGCAGGAACCAGGCAAGATCGTACCCACAGCCCAGGGACAGCAGCAGCATCCAACAGACAAGGACCCCCCCAAGTCCAAACCTGGCACCCCTGGACTCACCTGCCAACAGCTCCCAGATCCTTGTGACACCCTCTGCCCGGCCCCTGGATTTTATAGCTGGGCCCAGCCCAGGGAGGGGCCAGACAGTCTCAGCTGATTGCACCCCTGTCAGGTAGGGCACAGGTGAGGAAGAGGAAGGTGAAGGCAACAATGCACAGAGCCCTGGCACTGCAGGGATGGGACAGGGATTGGGATGGGGACGGGGATGGCTTTCTGTAGGTTCGGGCATCCTGGGGAAGCAGGGATGGGGCTGTACCCCCCCACAGTGGTCCCCCCTCTCACTGTGTCACTTCTCCTTCCAGCTCCAGCACGTGGCTTGGCCCCCAGACTGCACTTCCCCCCCCCATTATCCTTCCTGGGCTCCACAGGCCCTGCTGGGGGGTGAAGGGGGTTCCCCACCATGAGCCCCTGTGTGGGCGGTGGCTCCTGCTGACACCTCTCTGCCTGGGCGCGTGGGGCTGACGTGGCCGTGACCGGGATCCCGTGTCCCACACCCTTCCAGCTGTCACCTGGGACACGTGCCAGGTGTGGGAGTCCCACGCTGCAGGTGGAGAAACTGAGCCAGCCCAGAGCTCAGCATGGCGGGGCTGTGGCATCACACTGCCTTGGGCCATCACCATGTCACCTGGGGATCCCACCCTCCAGCATGCACTGGTGACATTCTGCTGTCCGCACTGGGGATGCCATGGGTCACTGTGTCCCCAGGAGCCGGGCAGGGGGTGCTGAGGGCGCTTGGGCAGGCCTGGAGCTGGTGGCACCAGCCCAGAGCACCCCAGCACAGGGCCAGTCCCACCGTGCACCCGCAGCCAGGCACGTCCTGGCTCCCTGTGCCTCCGCTCCGGCGTGCCGGGCCAGGAGGAAGTGTTTTATTTACTGGTGTTATTTTTAGCTGGATGCTGCCCAGCTGCCTTGACCAGCCCAGGACGAGAACAGCCCGAGTGCCAGCGGCAGGGAGAGTCCTGCACAGACAGAGAGAATTGTTCCCTGGAGTCTGTTTGTTCCCTGAAACCCTCATCTCCACAAAACCACAGCTGGAAGGACCCACACCCCACCTGCACTCGTGGGTGCTGCAGGAGCCGTGCAGGGGCTGAGGGCCCAAGAGCAGGGGGCTTCCCCCAGCCTCCCCCCAGCCCTGGCTTAGGCCCAGCCAGAAGCCACAGCACTGCCTGGCACAGGTTAATAATTAAAGCAAAAAGCTCTGCAGGAAGAGAAACCCAAACTGGCCTCAAGCTTCCACCCAGAAACGGCCACAGCAAAGGACACAGTAGGGTGCTGGTGCCCCGCAAGCTTCTGTTCTGCTTAATTGAGCAGCAATTAAGGACAGTGCTAATTCCTGCACAGCCCTGTGCAAACACCGGTGTTCCTGGATGCTTCCCACTGGCTGAGCTGCTCCTGCCCCAGGGCCACTGCTCCCTCCAGGACCCATTACACACAAACTTTGCCTGGCAGCTGGGACAGGCTGTGTTATTGATTGTGGCTGTGTTATCAGTCGTGGCACACCGATCAAAGGTTGTCAGTGGAGGAGCTGGGCACTGGCCCACAGTGGTGCCCGAGCAGGTCCTACACACACAACACCCTCAGGTGCAGCAGCGAAGCAGGTGGTGAGCTGTGTCCCATGTGCCATGTCCAGCTTTCAAAAAAGGACTGAAATAAATCCAGAGAGATGCACGGACAGGCTTCCCTGGAGCCGCAGGGACCCTGGGAACATGCATCCATCTGCCCTTCATGCTTCCAGTCGGGACTGAGTCACAGCCACAAGGGCATGAGGCTGTGAGGGCAACACTTAATAAGTTATGGTGTGGCAATTAATTATGCAAATTCCAGCAGGCCGCCATCACCTCCCCTAGAGCACAGGAGCCCCAGGCATCCCACTGTGCTCCCAGGGCCGAGCACCTGAGCCTCACACTAAGGCACAGCAGCACAGCACAAGAACCCTGGCACAGCACCCGATGAATCTGGCACAGCACCCTACAAGCCCAGAGCAGCACCCACAGCACCCACTGAGCATGGCACAGCACCCCACAAGCCTGGTACAGCACCCCACGAGCCTGGCACAGCACCCTACAACCCCAGAGCAGCACCCACAGCACCCACTGAGCATGGCACAGCACCCCACAAGCCTGGTACAGCACCCCACGAGCCTGGCACAGCACCCTACAACCCCAGAGCAGCACCCACAGCACCCACTGAGCATGGCACAGCACCCCACAAGCCTGGTACAGCACCCCACGAGCCTGGCACAGCACCCTACAAGCCCAGAGCAGCACCCAAAGCACCCTACACAGCACCCCCAGCACTCCACGAGCCCAGCCCAGCCCCTGCG
This sequence comes from Platysteira castanea, assembly GCA_013397175.1. Classification (NCBI taxonomy): domain Eukaryota; kingdom Metazoa; phylum Chordata; class Aves; order Passeriformes; genus Platysteira; species Platysteira castanea. Next base: position 32,718 of record VYXC01011106.1, on the reverse strand, counting down.
GTGCTGAGCGACAGACGGGCGAGGGAAAAACCTCCAGGACACAGGGCTGAGAAAAGCCAGCATAAAGCGTTTTTATTGCGATAATAAACTGGATACCTTTGTGCGGCGGAGAAGGAAGTGACTGGCGGGAATTTCTGTTACCAACGGACTGGGCAGGGCAGAGGGAGGGGGCACAGGGGACAGCTATGCGTCCTGTGAGACCAGGCAAGCAGCGATGACCAGCATCAGGTGGCAGGAGAGAACGGGCAGGTGTGCTCAGAGCAGGGACAATGCGGGGCTGATGGTTCCTTTCCATGGGGAGAAGGAGGATGGGTGTTTTCATTGAGCCCTCACCACCTCCCCAGCAGACAGCACCTTCCCTTTGACCAGTTTTCCTTTTTCTTTAAAGAAAGCTCCATGCTATGGGATTTTCAGGGTGTAGTGGAGCTCTGGTGGAAAGCCAACTCCCTAAATCCAAGTGGTCTGGAGGGGAAGGCAGGCCCACCCTGAGATGGCAGGGTGAAGCAGGGGCAGAGCAGCTCTGCTTCCCCAGAGCAAACCCACAATGCCCGCAGAGATGCTCCCCAAGGAGCAGGGAAAGGCCAGGCTCCCTCGCTGTCCCCTTCCAGGCAGAATTCCTATAAACAATCCTAGTGCTACCTTGCTCTCTGCATCCCTTCAGCCTCAACAACCTCACTCTGCTATGGCTTTTGCAGCAGCAGCAATTTCTGGTTTAAAAACACCATAAATCTGCACCACAACTAGTAACTAACAGGATTCCTTTTGTTCAAATGACTCCTATCTAAGGTCAGCCCATCTGCGTGCTACTGGGAAAACGTAGTCTACACCTGGAACAAAAATAAGATTAAGAACTTGACCCAAAAATAGTTGAGGTTTACGGCGTATAGTTTAAAAAGACATAAAAACACGATACAAGGAGGAAGAGTCAGACGCAAAGCTTAGTGACCAAAGGCATTCAATCAAGGTGTAAGGTTATACAATGAGTGTAGTGGACTATCAGGAAAAGCTCCATACAAAGTCATGTGCACTCTTCTTGAAGCTGAGATTCTGGATTCCTCCATGTGCCAAACCTGCGGGGAGAGAGGAGAGGCGGCGTGACAGAGATGCCTGCCCGCCAGAGGAGGAGGGAATGTGCCCAGGGCACGGCAGCCTCCACACAAACCACACCGGGCCCTCAGAGCAGCAGTCAAGCCCCCATCACAGAGGGGAGCAGAGCCCCACCCTGCCCACACCGTGGGGACCCCACACCCCAGAGGAGAGCCCCGCAGAATCACAGAATGAGCTGAGTTGGAAGGGACCTTGAAGACCCATCTTGTTCCAGTGTCCCGGCACAGGTGTGCCAGGACAGGCACACCTTCCACTAGACCAGGTTGCTCCAAGCCCCATCCAACCTGGCCTTGGATACTTCCAGGAATGGGGCAGCCACAGCTTCTCTGGGCAGCCTGTGCCAGGGCCTCACCACCCTCACAGGGAAGAATTTCTTCCTAATATCCAATCTAACCTTGCCCTCTGTCAATGTGAAGCCATTCTGCCTTGCCCTGTCACTCCAGGCCTTCTTGGAGCCCCTTTAGGCTCTGGAAGGTGCTCCAGGCTTTCCCCAGAGCCTTCTCTTCTCCAGGCTGAGCAACTTCAGCTCTCAGCCTGCCTCCATAGCAGAAGTGCTCCAACCCTTGGGTCATACTCAGCCTCCTGCCCACACCATCAGCCCCATGCCCTGGCAGGAGGGGGCATGGCAGCCGAGCCACGTGATGCAGCAACAACACTCAGAACCCAAGGCAAAAACAATTGGCACCGCAACACCTCCATGACATGAGCCCACTCTGCCAGGCTGGGAACTTCGCACGTACCACTGTAGGGATCTGAACCCCAGCTCACCAGACTCCCAAGAGCAACTTCTACCCACAGCTAGAGACCTACCCCGTCCTTCTCACATTCCCCACTACTGCCCAATCCTCGCCTCTTGCCTCCATCCCACCTCTCCACACCGTCCCAAGATCAAACACTGGGGCCTTGAGCTGTCCCCAGTCCAGAGAGTCCTGCCAGAAGCTGCCCCTCCTTACCCGAGGACAGGGTGCTGGGATGGGTCATTCCAATTTCATGAGCTCCACGTCAAAAATTAGAGTGGCGTTTGGTGGGATGATCCCTGGGTGGCCAGTGGAGCCGTAGGCGTAATCTGGGGAGATGGTCATCTTTGCCCGCTGACCAACGCTCATCTGGGGCAGGGACAGAAACACAGGGATGTCAGGAGATGGGCACAACTGCCAGGTGAGTGACAGAGGAGGGACACACACCTGTCCCCACTGCTTTCCCTACACTGGGCAAGAGCAAGGACCCAGGCTGCACAAATCAGAGGAATGGGAAGAATGTCAGAGGGAAAAGGCAGGCAGCACAGACTGGAAAAGGAGCAGGGCTTGAGATGTCTTTCACACAAGGGAAGGCGGGGAATGCCAGGCCGTTCCCTCCAGCCACCAGCATCCTTGTGCTCGTGCTGCCAGTGTGGCACAGAGTGAGCGGTGTCACGCGGGCAGGAGCCGAAGCTGTGCCGTGCCCACAGCGTGGGATCACAGCCCGGAGCTGTGCTGTGCCCACCAGCCCTCCCTCCGCGTGGGCTCCAGAGCCCAGGAGGCCTGAGCGCTCCCGCCGAGCTCCTTCAGAGCTGACTCAGTGCAGAAATGTCACCACTGAGTCACCGACGTGCCGTAGGTGTTGCTGGGGCCTGGCCCGGCTCCATTCCTGCCAGCTGGCAGGTGGCAATGCAGAAGGTGATATTCACACCCACACCTCCCAGTGCCGAGGGGGTGGAACAGGGGAATAAAATAAAAAAAAATAATAAAATGGGGAACGAGCTGCATGCACACTGATTCCTGCCCACGCTGCAGCTCCCAGCGCAGCACAGCCCAGCACGGGGAGTGCGAGGCGGAGGAGCTCCGGGCACCTGAGCAACTCCTTCCTCCCAGCCGCGGATCACCTCCTGCTTGCCCATCACAAACTTGAACGGCTTGTTCCTGTCGCGGGAGGAATCGAACTTCTTCCCATCCTCCAGCATACCTGGGGAGAGAGAGGGAGATGATGGTGATACAGGGACAGAGCCACACGCACCAACGTGAGATGCTGTGACCTGGCAGCCCGAGCAGGTGACAGTCACATGGCTCTGAGTCAAAGATGTGTCTCAGCTCGTCCTCCTTTTCCCCGGGAAGCACCTGTACAGGAGGGGAAACCCCTGGGGCATCACCCATCCTGGGGCAGGGAAGGACGACTCTGAACTGTTTTGGCCCAAAGAGAAGTGCTCCTCTGGGCCAGGACCAAGGACTGACAGGGGAGCAGATGGATGGGGGAAGAAAATCTTGCCCACCTAGTAGCACCACCGACAGCCATTTATCAGGCAGCAGGATACGACCTTGTGCTTCCCATCCTACCAGAAAACACACCTCTCACTCCTCACCAGGCTTCCACCTTCAGGCACCCAAAACACTGATGACACTCCCGTGCCCCATCTGGAGGCTGTGAGTGGCCTCCAGCCCTGCCTGTGCCCAGCTGTGAGCCGCTGATCTAAGCCAAATCCCTCCTGGACCCAGGAATGATGATGGGGAGAGGCAGCACCAAGTGCTGGATGCGTGTGCCTGGGGCAGCCCTCATTCCCCAGCACGGGCTGAGCCAGGCTGATATCCCCAGAGCTAAATATAACTCCCCAACATGAGCTAAGGAGGAATTTCCTCCCCTCCCTTGCTCCCTGCCTGACCTTCTTGGGGAATCTTGGAGCTGGTGCTGCCTTATAGGAGCAGTAACTCCACCAGTCAACTCCTAGAAGGCAGCTCCAGCTCTGCATTAACACAGCCAGTACCCTGTACAATAAACCCTGTGTGGTAAGAGGAAAATTACTCTCTTCCAAATGCTTTTCACTTCTTCACTTCCCAAAACAGCCTGAAAAACCTGTTATCCTGGCTGGAAACTGCTCCACAGTCTTGAAAAACCAAACTTCCTCAGGAAGGCATGCAGCAGGTTGACTTCCCTTTGCCAGGGCATGTGTGCAAGGGAAAATGTGTCTGTGAAAAAGATGGGATGGGGGATCTCAGCCCCTGCTTGCACTGTGACCAGAGGGAATGGCACACAGGGACCAGCAGACACAGTGATGGGAAATGCTGAATGGAAAGAAGGGAATGAGAGTAAATACATCACCTTTGCAGGGGCAGCAAGCACCAAGACCTGTGGGCTCCTCTCAGCGAGTGGAATTAAGTTTTTAATTTAACAGACAGCAAAAATCCCTTCTCCGGGGTGTCAAGCGTCAGCTCAGCCGGTCATGCTGTAGCCCTGGACTTTGGAATGGTAAATCTGGACTTCTCTCATTTCCTCCTTCCAGGATAAACCTCTTGTCGCTGAACCTGCTTCCAGCCCTGTCTGGCTCCCGTCCGCTGGCCTTCCTCCCGCCTGGCAGCAGGGACACGGGGCAGGCCATGCCGGCTGGCACCAGCAATGCTGCCTGGCTGCGGCCCCAGCTGACCCCGACTCGGCTCTGAGCCCTCCGGCGCTGCAACGAGCCGGGGTGGCTGAGGAAGGACAGAGGGGACAGCTCTCTGCTGCCCTTCTCCCCAGACACCCACTAAGGAAAAACCCCAGGGGCCACTCAGCACAACCCCACAGCAAGTAGGGACTACCAGGATGCTCCCAGGGCATCCACAGCCTGCAGAAGTGCATCCCGTTTGATGTCCTGACCAGGGGAATGCAGAGGCATCAGCGGCGGTGCAGGAGATGCTGCCAACCTTGCACAGGAGTGGACGGCACTGCCTAACCCCACTGCCAAGCTCACCTGTCCCAATCCAGCCTCAGGAAGCATTTCAGAGCTGGCAGCTCCCTGGCTGCAGAAGAAAGGGCTTGATGGACTATGCTGGTTGCAGCAGCTCAAGGGATCGATCACTCAGCTCTCCCCGACCAGGATGGAGAAGGTTTCATGTGGGAGCCTGTCCTTGCTCCCCAGCATGGGGCTGCCATGCTCACCCATCATACCAGTGGGGACAACAAAGAGGCTCCAATTCTTCAGAGACTGCATCCTCATCTCAGGCACTTCCTCTGCCCACAAGCCTCCTAGGAGATTTCTCCAGCCCTGGACAAGTATGAGCAACCATTTCCTCATCCCTGCCATCCCCGAGCAAGGAGATAACGAGATCTTAAAGCTATTATGGAGGCAAAGCATCCTGTGGCAAAAGCAGTAGCCCCAGCAGAGCCCCAGGAGCAGCAGACAGCCCCTGGTAGAACCCAGCTCATCCAAGCCCCTGACAGGGCTCCATGCTTGTCACCCCAATCTGGTAAGGAGAGCAGAGCCCACTGAGGTGGATTATGGAGACCCACTTGCCCTGGCTCCCACTCTGAAGGATTTGAGCCCGCAGAGATCCCAGCTGGGCTATACAGACCCCAAGGAGTCTCAGGGAATCACAGTGAGGAAGAGCAGGGAGCACTACAGCTGAGGTTGCAGCAGCCATGGGATGGAGTAGGGGCTCTGGAGCACAGCCCCAGCCCCAGCCAGGCAGTGTGGCCCTGCCAGGTCTCTGCCACAGTTGGCAGGCAGGAGCTGGGAGACGGCGGCTGCAACGTGCGACTTGGCTGCGGGCCCCCCTGGGCGGGCAGAGGCAGCGGAGAGCAGTGCTGGAGCAGGCAGAGTCGGCCCTGGGACAAACCTGCCGGGTCGGGTTCTGCCGGGGGTGCCCCACCCGCACCCCCTCCATCCCCTCCGGGGTGCTGATCCTTGGCACAGCTATTGCCCAGGGGCTCCGGCACACAGCCAGCCTCCCGAGGAGAGGCAGGAAGAGACCAGAGCAGTGGGGCAGGCACCTCTGCTCCAGCCGGGACAGGATGGAAAACCCTTCCCAGAAGCCCTGGAATACCCAGTATGCTCCAAACCCCTGCTCAGGGCAGGGGTGCCTGGATGAGGTTCAATCCTGCCTCCACCTGCACTCCCCATCACCCAAACCCACCCCATCATCACCCACAGCTGGATGGGGAGAGGGCTCTGCCCACCATTCTTGAGGCCTAGGAGGACAGAGGACAGGCCCCAGGGAAGGGGCTGCAGGAGACAGCGCTGAGCTCCCACAGCTGCCACAACCCATGGACCAGCAGTTGCATGCCTTGGGAGGAAACACCTCGCAACCACAGGGCGTTCACTGAGCAGCAGGAGAGCATCGAGGGCAGCACCATTGCCCCAGGGGCCCTGCACAGATGCTAGGGAGGACAGCGGTCCCCTCAGTGGTATTCTGCTGGAGAGAAGCAGTTTGCTCCAGTATCCCTCTCTGCTCCAAGCCCACCTGCCTCACAGACCCCACATGCTGAGTGTGCTTTGCTGCTGAGGCAAAGCCATTTGGCCAATCCTTGTCAGACTTGCTCCTGTCCTGGTACTCCCCAGAATGACCATGGCCACCCATTTCCCCTCCTGAAGTGCAGTGGGGTGCCCATAGTCTCCCTACACAGCAGGTCCCCCTGGTTAGAGCACTGCAGGACCCCCAACTGCACAGCACCCCACTCTGCTCCCTGCTCTGACTCAGGGGGGGGCTCAGCTCTGCTGGCTCCCAACCCACACCCTCTCCCCACCGAATCACTCCCACACTCCCTTCTATCCCATGCCAGTTGCTGCAAGCAATCCTGAACACACTGTGCACACTGGGGAACTTTACCCTTGATTTAGTTCTTTTAAGAGCCCTAGGTAGCAGATTTCACATCAAAGGCTCTTTCGGACACCACATGGCATGAGCTCTCCACAAAAAGACCTGAGACCTGGAAGGAAGGAAGGAAGGGGAACAGGTCCAATTCCACCAGCTCCCCCCATACATTTCCATCTCTGCAACCTTAGCATAAGGAACTGGCATCTCCAAGGAGGAGGCCCAGAGGTTGCTGTTCTCTCCACCTCCTTGCTCTGCACACTGCCCTCCGGCACCAGGGCTGTCTGTCCATCGTGGGATGCTCTTGGCAGGGCCATGCCCCATGGAGCAGGAGCTTGGGCACAAGCAGAAGCAGCACCAGGTACTGGCTGACCGAGCTGGCTCCCTACAGTCACTCACCCTTGGATCACTGTTTTTTTCCCCAAGTGGTTTTTGCCCAAACCACTGTGCATCCATAACCCAGTGCAGGGAGAGCTGCCTCCTGCACACCACAGGCTGGATCTCCCCAGCACTGGAGCAAAGGGCAGCTGGGGACAGAGCCAACGCAGGGCTCTGGAAGGAGTCCTGGAGCTCAGCACCTCCAGCACTGCACTCTGCCACCGTCCCTGATGCTGCTCTGGGATCGGTGAGCGCCGCAACTGGGCCGGGAATCAAAGGTTTGTAAGGTTTCCCATGAGCCAAGCCCCACTCCCATCTCTGGCAGGGCTGGCTGCAGGAACTGCGCTGCCGACGCAGGGAAATGGCATCAGGGCCTGGAGGTGTTTGATTCCTGCTGCCTGCCGAGGCGGGGGGGCAGGAGCTGCCTGCAGACGGAACGGGGGTGGGGATAAAGGACAAATGGAGACAATAATAACAAAAAAATAAAATAAAGGAAATTAGAGAACCGCTCCCAGGCGCAGCAGATCGCTGCTGCTGGGGAGGGTCCGTTGTAAGCAAGTCACCACGTAGCACTTTGCCTGAAGCACCGTGACGTGGGGACAGGATGCTGGTGACCCCCAAGCAGCTCTGCCGGGGTGGGGGCCGGAGCTGGGGAGAGCAGCCAAGCTCCAGCAGCGCCGCAGGAGGGGAGAGCCGGCGCAGGGAGCCAGAGGGTTGGGAGCCGGGAGGGCTGGCAGGCGGCAGGACTGGCCCACCGGGAGCCACTTGACTGCCTGCCAGCCTCTCTTTGTTCTTCCACCGGCGGAGGAAACGGGGCGGCCGGGCAGACCAAGCTGCTTCCTCTCCCTGCTGACGAGGGAACGGGAAGGACGGGGGAGATGGAGGAGCAGCAGATGGGCTGGATGCCCGCCGAGCCCTCCCGGCAGGCCGGGCCCCGCTCCACAGAGAGGGGCACCCCCAGCCCCCCAAGGGGAGCACGGGGAGGCAGAAAGCGCTGGGGCGGGAAGGGGAATTGGTTATTAGCAAAAACAGTAACAAGTGAGTCGTTAACTCATTTTTACCACCCCGATGAGCCAATGCTGTACAAAAGAGCCCCCAGGGTGATCCCCAAAGCATTTTTTTGGGGTCCCAAGGTTGGTTTTTCCCCCCCTCCCAGCTCGCAGACGGCTGCTGGAGGACATGATCCTCCCTGGCTTTGGGGCAGTCCGTCATCAAAGCACCACCCCGACCACCAAAGAGCGCCCTAGTTGCCCGCACTGGGATCCCCCAAAAAACCCAGGATGCGGGTCTGGGGCGGCCCCACGGGTACCCCTGGTGTCACCCCACAAGGGAGAAGAGGCTGGGGCAGGATTGGGGAGGGGGATTGCACTCCTGCGGGGAGCTGTGCCAGGAGGGACCCTGCTGTGAAGAAGCGGACCCCAAAGCTCCCGGGGGGTGATTCGTAGAGCCCATGAGGGCTCCGGGCTCGGCCGCCCCAGCGCCCGCGGGTCTTGGCTGCCCTGGGACCCCCACGGCTCTACCCGAGGTGCCCTTGCCTGCACCCTGGGGTCCGCTCTGGGTCGTTCCCCAGTGCACCCCCAAAAAGAAGGCTAGATACGTGTGGGAAAGGCCCCTCCATTGATAAGGCTGCGAGAGAGACGGGGACAACGGGGCCTCCCCATGGCCACGGAGCACCGATAAGATCTCCATCCCCACCCCGGGGCTCATCCGCGCCCCCCGGGAAAGGCCTCCGTGGCGGCCCGGACCCCTCTTCCCGCGTGGAGCGCCGCGGCCCATCCGAGTCACCGGGCCCGGGGTCCCCGCAAGCAGCCAGGGGCAGGGGGGCCGGCAAGCCCCGCTCCCTCGCTGTCCGGGCCGGTCCGACCCTCCCGACCCTCCGCTGCCGGTGCTGGGGGGCCGCCCCGCACTCACCCGTGTAGTGCACCACGCAGGTCTGGCCGCGCTTGGGGAACGTCCGCCCTGCGGGGAGACACGAACCATCACCCCGCGGCACCGGGACCCGCACCGGGACCCGCGGGGAGGGCAGGGAGAAGGGGTGGGGGGCAGCGGGCTCGCCGCGGCTCACCGTCGCCGGGGGCGATGGTCTCCACATGCACGCCCATGCCGGTGCCGGTGCCCCTCGCACCCGCAGCTCCCGCAGCCCGACGGAGGAGGGGCCGCGTGTGCGCAGCCGCGACGGTCATCGCCATAGAGCCCGCCCGTCACTTCCATAAAGCCCGCCTGCCCCGCCATGGAGTCCGCCCGTCACTTCCATAGATCCCGCCCGACTTTCCATGGATCCCGCCCGACTTTCCATAGATCCCGCCCGCCAACACCGCCCAGCCCGCCTGGCGGTGCCGCCCTGGCCGCCGCCATCTTCCGCCCCCCCGCCCCGCCGCCATCTCGGCACCGCGCGGTTGCCGGGGGAACGCGGGCCCGGCCGCCAGGGAGCCCCGGGCGCGGGGCCCTGCGGGCTTTGCCCCTTTATCGCCATTTCCAGCCCGCACAGCTGCGCGGTGCGTGGCCCAGCACAGAACCACAGAATCAGTTAGGTTGGAAAAGGCCTCTGAGATTAGCGAGTTCAACCTGTGACCCAACACCACCAGGTCAACTAGAGCAGGGCACTGAGCGCCGCGTCCAGTCTTTCCCTAAACACCTCCAGGGACGGTGACTCCACCGCCTTCCTGGGCAGCCCATTCCAAGGTGTAATTACCGTTTCTGTGAAGGAATTTCACGTCATGTCCAACCTAAACCTCCCCTGGTGCATCCTAAGACCATGTCCTCTCGTCCTGTCCCTTGTTGAGCCGAACTGGACCCAGTAAAGGCTGCAGTGCAGACCCAGGGCTCCTTGGGAACCCCGATGGCAAAGGCCAGCAGCATCCGGGCTTGTGCCCTCCCCAGTGTGACCAGCAGGACCAGGGCAGTGCCCGTCCCCCGTGCTCGGTACTGCTGAGGCACCTCGAGTCCCGGGGTCAGTTCTGGGCTCCTCACTTAAGAAGGACATGGAGGGGCTGGAGCGTGTCCAGAGAAGAGAAAGGAGCTGGGAAAGAGTCTGGAGCACCAGGAGCCTCTGAGGGAGCTGGGGGGGCTCAGCCTGGAGTAAAGGAGGCTCAGTGCCTCCTTGTTCTCTAAAACTCCCTGACAGGAAGGTGCAGCCAGGTGGGCGTCAGGCTTTGCTCCTAGGGAACACGGGACTGGACAAGAAAAAATGCCTCAAGTTGTGCTAAGAGGAGGTTTAGGTTGGATATTGAGGAAATTTTGTTCAAAAGGATGATCAGACACTGGTGCAGGTTGCACAGAGCAGTGGAGTGGCACTCGGGGACAGGGTTTCGTGGTGGCCTTGGTCATGCTGGGACTTGATGATCTTAAACTGTCTTTTCCAACTCTAAGAATTCTGTGATTAATGCTGCTCCCCACTGTGAGGATGGAGGTCAGTGCTGGCCCTGCACTGCTGGGACAGGCTCAGCAGAAGATACGCAGGTTTGAACGATCCCACACTCAAAAGGACTTTTTTCTGGCAACAGCAGCAACTGTTTTCTTTTTTTGGTCAAAAAAAGAATCACTCCAGGCACAGGGTTTTTGCCTCAAAGTGTCCTATTTCTTTACTTCAAGGAGGTGAACTTGAGCCTCCACAAGGGAACAGTGAAGTTCCAAGGACAGCCAAGAGACTAATAAAAAGCCAGGATTCTCAGCAAGTGCATTAAAATGGGACACAAGAGGAGGAGACTCTTAAAATAACAGATAATAGCATGAAACAAGTTTTAATTGCTTCTGTCCCTTGCTTGTATCTTTTAAACACTGAAATACCAAGGGGTTTATTTTCTTGTTTGATGCCATCGCATTATGTTTTACATTAAAGTTCCAACACACCGATGGTGCTGGCGGTCCCTGACTTTCCACATCAGCAGGGCAGATGTGTGAGGCCCTGAGCCAAGGTGAAAAACAACAGGGTAGAAAAAGGGGCATGTTCTCATCCCTACTTATTAATGCTGTCTTTGCTGAGAGCTGGGCCTGCTCTCCCAACATGAACTAGTGATAAACAAGGATCTGAAAGGGGAAAATGCAGCTGGATGTAAGCCCACGCAGGAGCCCTCGCCTCGCTGGAGCAGGCACGCTTGCACACGTCAGGCACAGCAGCTCTCGCTCTGGGTGGGGTGTTTTGGGTTTTTTTTTTGAACTCTCTGGCATAAGCTGCTCATCTTACCAGCAGCAAGGTCACTGCAACAAGCAGTGTTCCAACAGGGGCAAGGAGCTCAGCCAGGTTTGACCAACCCCTCACTGCTCAGGGTCCAGCTGGTCAGACCCAGGACAGGTTCAGGTCAGATTCTGGTGCCTAAACTGTGGAGAAAGCACAAAGGCTTGAAAACGAGTGAATTCTGCCCCAGTCGCTCTCTGCCCTCTGGATTATCCGCTGACAGAACTCACAAAGTCAGAAATGCCAAGAGGGACAAGCGTGACCATTCAGATTTAATACTGTAAAAAATAAAAGGGACATTATTTGAGCTACAGAAGCACCACCCCAGGCAGCAGTGGGCTGGCAGGCACCACACACACCAGCAGCTGCGGATTTGCTGGAGGGCAGGACGGATCCACAGAGGGATCAGGGCAGGCTGAACCAATGGTCCAAGGCCAGAGGTATGAGATTTAACAAGGGCAAGTGCCAAGTCCTGCCCCCAGGTCACAGCAACCACATGCAGTGCTCCAGGCTTGGGACAAAGTGGCTGGAAATCTGGGAAGAGACCTGGGGGTGCTGGACAACAGCAGCTGAACATGAGCCAGGATGTGCTCAGGTGGGCAAGAAGGCCAATGGCACCTGGCTTAGTGTGGCCAGCAGGACCAGGGCAGTGACCCTGCCCCTCTACTGTTCCTAAATCCAGAGGCAGCCAGACTGGAAGCGAGGCAGTAGCAGAATGCAGTGCATCCCAACACCTGACCAGGATGGGCCAGGTGATCCCAAGGAAGAGCCTTCACACTCCAGAAAACTAAACAACAATAAAGGAAAAAAAGAGAAAAACATGTTCTTTGTGTGTCAGAGAAATGGTTTTGAACCAGGGCTGCTGACACTGCTCTCAAACACCATCGCCCCACTGATCGCAGTGTTGCACCATGAGACTTAAGGCTTTGCATTAATTCATTGCACAACTGGGGAGCAATTTACTCAAATTCTGCCAGTGTGCACCAGACTGGAGAGCTGCAAGGTCAGCCTACAGTCAGATCCAGCTCCAGCCCTAAAAATAACCAGCCTCCCTCTCTGCCCCTGCACAAGGCTGAGCCCAGCGCAGCGCTACAGCCTTGGGATGGCTGATTTCCCCCTCTCCCCTCACTGCCCCCTCACTGTTGCCAGGAGAGATGTGGGGGTGCCAGCAGCTCTTGAAGATGCTGCTGTGGGAGATGTAGCTATGGGCTACGATTTAAAAGTTCAGCCCTTCTTGATATTCATTTGACACTTCTGCCATAACCTCCCAACCTGCCAAAACCCAGGACAAGCTGCCAACCCCTCCCAGCTGCTGACCGGAGGCAGCACAGCCCATTCTCTCCTGTTTTCCCAGAAGTGACTCAGGTGACATGGCCCAGGCAGGTGGACAGAGCTGATTCCCACCCCCCTGCTACCAGGTGTTGTTTCTGCTCATGCATTAACCCACTGCTGGCTTCAACTTCAGCTTTGTTCAAAGAAATTCTAAACCTTTCCCCATGAAAGGGCAGTCTGAGCACAAAGACATCCACTATCTCAGCAGTATTTTCCCTAAAAACTGGTCAAAAATAGTTTCCTCTCAAAAACAACCTCTGTGTTTGCTGTGCTTGTGTTCCCACCAGGGTAAGTGACACCTGCACACCCTGATGTCTCAGTGCTGCTCTGGGGCTGGTGGGGGCTCTTCCTCTCAGCAGTGCAGTCTAAAGGAAAGCATGGATCTGCCTTGCCCAGACCTGTCAGGACCTGCCAGGCCAACCCCTGGAAAAAGCTCTGGTGAGGTGGCAGGACTGAGGCTGCAGCAGGACCCCCTCCCCGTGCCTGCCAGCTGGGAGAGGGAGGGGTGTGGGATACAAACCAGGCTTTGGGACAGGGAACAGGAAGCAACAGGAAGCAACGACTTTCCCCCACAGCCACACATCCTGACAGTGCAGCAAATCCAAGTCCTGGTGAACTCAGCCTCTCCAGCCTGGGTTTATTCCCAGCTGCCGCACTCTAGCTGACATGGGTTAGGAGCACAAGCACTCGTGAAACCTGGTGAGAAGTCAGGCAATGGCTTCAAACTGTATCCATCCTTCATACTCCCCAGCTGCAGCTCTCCCAGGCTCTGTTCCAGGTCTCTTCTCTGGGACTCCCCAGCTGGCCGTGCCCCGTCCCTTGCAGCACAGGATGGTGTGTGAGACAGTCAGCCCCAGGCACCACGTTCCCTACAGTCTGGAAGGAGCTGTACCTGAACAGGTGCTACAGGAATTTCAGGGAGGCGGGGGTGGGATCACACCACACCGTAGCAGAGCACCCCAGACAGCACAGAGCTTGGAGTAGCCCTGGGGAGGAAGCAGAGGTGGCCAGATGTGACCCTCAGATAAGGTGGTCACACTGCTCCTTGCACAAGCTGAGCTACACAGCACAGCCGCTTCCCCGGCCTCCAGACCACAGCCCAGCTACTGCGAGATCACGATCTGTGAGAGGAAGCACAAACATTTGAGAGAAAACGTAATGTCCGAGTTTCCAACATCTCTTATTCTCTTGCTTAACTGCTTCAAGTCCTTGCCCTGCAGCAGAACCCTGGGGCAGCAGTGACCCTCTGCATGCAAGATCTGCCCCTAGTTAGAGCCTGGAGAAGAGCTGCTGGCACAACGGACTCCGTATGTCCCGCCACATTGGCCTCTCGGAGGAGTGTCCCAGCTGCCTCCCTGTGCTACACTCAAGGAATTTAAATATAGCCAAGACCCTCCTGAGGTTTCTTCACGGACATCACCATGGGACCAGCTTTTTGCCATATTTTCTCCTTGGACTCCTGCTGACCAGGAAGCCAATAGCAGACTGCATCCCAGCCTCTTCCAAGGGAAATGCTGAAAGAGGTGTGGAACGGCTCCAACCAGGGGGGGAAAGGGAAACAACAGTTTGAAAGGGAAAGAAGTCCTGAGGAAAGGCTGTGAACAGCAGCACGGTGCAGCTCGTTCCAGCCAGCGTTTCATCTGCATTCCCTGGACACCCCTTCAAGTGCTGAAATGGCCCAGAAACATCAACACTACCAGTATTTACAGTCATGTGATTTTGATCCAGTTTGAATGCATTTCCAATGGCTTTAAGCTACTTACCAAACTCTACCTTTGCCCCAGACTGCTGAACCCCTTTGCAGATAACCCCATCTCTTGTGGCCACTCACCTGTACAACAACCAGCAGGAAGGTCTGGAAGAAAAACTCCAGGGCATTGTGTGTAATCTGGTAGGGAATGGCCCAGCAAGAGAGCAAGCCTTTGTGCAGAGAGCAGCCCTGGCTCCTCCTGCAGCCGAGACTCCAGGGAATGATCCCACCTTGGAAATTGAATGCACCTCTGGCTGACAGCTAAACCACAGCTGCTGCTTATCTCCAAGGATGATTTAAACCTAAGTGACATCATAACCCTCCATGACAAACATACCTGTTCTTGGCCGGGCATTGCTCCACCTGACACCCGCAAGCAAGCTGCTCAGCAGTTGGGGTGCTGTGGGATGCTTCCCCAGCTGCTGGAATCTCAGTGGTCAGGGTGCAGTGCTTCCTATACACAACACTCCCTTGGGCTCAGCCTGCATATCGAGGTCCTGCTTGGCAGTGTTCCATGTTCATGAGCCTTCAGGGTCTTTTTCAGAGCAGCTCTGAGGGACCAGGCACACGGGCAGCCTCTTTTCCTGCTCCAACCCACTGTTTGAGGGTGGTGAGGCACTGGCACAGAGAAGTTGTTGATGACCCATCCCTGGAATTGTTTGAGGCCAGATTGCGTGGGGTTTGGAACAACCTGGTCTAGTGGAAGGCATCCCTGCCCGTGGTAGGGGTTGGAATGAGATAAGCATTAAGATCCCTTCCAAACCAAACCTTTATCTGATCCCACTCCTCCACCAGCCAGAGCTCCAAGGCAAAAGCTGATCAGTGAGCATCTGTGTCATTTGCTCCTCTTAGGCTTGTCTTGTCAACAGGGTCACATCTCTGGTGTTTGCCCTGATTGTCCTCAAGGCATATTTGCAGGAGATGAGAGGCTGCTGACAAATGAGACACAGATGTAACCGAGGCACAGTGCTCTGCTGAGCTCTGACATTGTCCTTTCCTGTTCTAGTGAACCACAATCTAGCACTTCAAGTTCTGTAACGTTTAAAAGTACAAATTGCATCAAGCTTAAAGTGACTGTAATGGAAGCAGTGGGGAGAGAGACTGCAAAGACCAGAGCCCAGGGGATTTCTATAGATCAGCAGGGGAAGCACCAGGAATGTTCAGCATGCAGGAAGAGGGCTGAGGGCAAAACCTCTCTTTTATTTGGCTGTGGTTAACTGTAGTAAAAACCACACTGACCCTCAAGTATCTGGCAAGTTCCCAGAAGCAACCTACAGTATTGACTTTCCCCAGCCCCTAACTGAATTTGCTGTGTAGTGTGATACACCTCAGCATCCAGAGGTGTGGGATCCAGGAGTATCCTGTGGGATACAGGGTGAGGCCACACTGAGAGTGGACAGCTCGTCCAGATTCGCCTGGAGCAGCGTGCGCCCTTGGTTACACTCGCTCTCCTATGAGCAGACCTGTCCCGAGGCCATTCTGTCAGGACAGTGCAGACCAGGGCTGACCTCCTCTCTCAGCACAGGCCACTTTGGATGATGCTCAGGCTCGTGAGCACCTCGGTTCTTGGTCACATCACATTTTGGCTTTCCTGATCCCTGAGCAGCTCCAGTGTAGCAAGTGGGCTCTGTCCTGCACTCAGAAAATCCACAGCACCTTTTGAAAGACACAGAAGGATCCCTTGCCCTGTGGGACACATGGCCATCCCAGGCACCAGGTCTGCTCCAGAGATGGCTATAAAAGGCTGGGAGCTCCTGCAGAAGAGCCCTGCAGAGAGTGAGGAGGGATGAGCACTGGGCACAGGGCGGCTGTGCAAGAGGCTGGGCTGAGGGACAGGCTGCAGCATCACATGGACAGCTGGGGAACCAGGACACTGAGTCAAGGAATGCCTCAAATTCCCACTTCCCTCATCTCTTTTAGGGTGAGGGGGCAGCATGCCAGTTCTCTGGCCTGGTTGGGCTGGGGACAGCTCGCTGTGCCACTAACATCAGTCGAGCTGACAGCTACCCTTGAGGGATGACAGACCTTCATTTTAACGGTACTAGGGAGCAGTGTACAAAATCAGGGGCACAGTCCCAAAAAAGCAGCATTCCGGAAGGCACTGAATGAGCTTCCCTCACGCAGCAATTAGCAATAACTCCTCCACAGCCCATGCCATGGAAAAAGCACTGACGCTGCTCTGCCCACCAGGCTGGAGGGCCCAGCTTCTCCCTGCACACCCAGGGGAGCAGAGTATCTGCCTTCCCCATGCCAGCCTGTTCCTGCCTCTCAGCTTCTGGTCCCAGTTTACTTTCTGCCTTTTACAACCCACAGCGAGAGTCAGGTCCCTTGTATTCCAAACTGCAGGCATGCAATCTAAAAAGCCTTGTCCCACAGGGATGGCTGAGGCATTAGGCTTGCACCACAGAGGAGCACTTACTCATACAACATCTTATTTCCACAGCAGTTGTGTTTCTAAAATTACAAAGGCATTTCTCAGGGCTGCACGGTTTTGCGGTAGCTTTTGTTCCCTTGATGCTCTCAGCAGGTAGGACAGCGCTCTGCACGGCTCTGCCCGTTTCACTTGAAAGTCAGCAACAACACCACAACGCAGAGCTTTGCTTTAACAATGTGTTCTCGAGCCTGAGTCATAAACACTTCAAACCACCCCCACAGCCTGCGGCTCCAGCCGGGCAGGCTCCGCGTGGGCGAGCGCACTCGCGAGGGTGAGCTGCACGTGTGAAATGCGCCTCTACATGTGAGGAAGCAGCACCCAGGGACACTGATCGTACCTCTCTGCAGACCACGATCCTCTCTGGGAGAGCTCCTCGGGCTGACCTGTGCAGCTCAGCATCTTCGTGAGCATTAAGGCACTGATGGCAAACACGCCCGAAACACGGCCTCATCCCGCACGTGGCAGGGAGGCAGAGCCTTCCTTGTCCAGGGCGAGGAAGACTCTGCCTTGCACATCAAGTAGCGTGCTGCAAATGCGGATCGGAGCTGGCTGGGGATTTGACAAGTGAAGGTACAGCATCTGTGAGGCCCCAGGGGGAGCTGATGGAGGGGAAATGACTTGCCCTGCGGGAGGAGTGTGGCCAGACCCTGCCCACAGAGGCAGGAACCCTGTCAGGGCTCACGGTGCGGCACACGCTCGGGGCAGTAGTTCCCAGGCTTTGTGCAGTCGAGAAATCTACTGCTCTTCAAAGGTGAAGCTGTGTCCAGATAAAGAGATCTCAGGGATGTGGGGAAGAAGTCCTTTGCCTGAGCTCCAGAGCACTCCTGGAGCACGCTGAAGCACTCCTGCCTCAGCACCAGCCACCACCAGCTGCAGAGAACCAGCCTGTAAAACGCAGAGCAGGCAGGCAGAGTGGCAGCAGTAGGCAGGGAGAGGGCAGTGGGAACAGGCAAGTCCTTGCCGCAGGTCACTCCCCAACAAAAGCCCCTCTCTCCCAAGGAAGACCTGGAACCCAGGTTGGACTCCTCATTCACAGAATCACAGAATCACAGAATCACAGAATGGTTTGGGTTGGAAGGGACCTTAAAGCTCATCTTGTTCCAACCCCCTGCCACAGGCAGGGACACCTTCCACTAGACCAGGTTGCTCCAAGCCCTGTCCAGCCTGGCCTTGAACAATTCCAGGGATGGGGCAGCCACAGCTTCTCTGGGCAACCTGTGCCAGAGACTCTCCACTCTCACAGGGAAGAATTTCTTCCAAGTATCCCATCTGACTCTGCCCTCTGTCAGTGTGAAGCCATTACCCCTTGTCCTGTCACTCCAGGCCCTTGTGCAAAGTCCCAGGACAAGGTCAGTGAGCATAGGAAGCATGGATATATCCATGTGGATACATGGATACATTTTTCCTTTATATTGGAAGATCTGCAAATTCCAGCCTCCTTCAGCCTGTGAGCTCTCAAGAGATCTCCCACAGCAGTGCAGACCTCACACAGTTTTAACCTGGTGACAAGAGAGGTGCATTTCAGTTCCCTTTCACAGTCCTTTTGTAACCCAGAGCACCCACCAATCTCAGCATCACACACCAAAAATTACTCCTTGATGAAGAGCGGTGGGAGCCCAGTTCCTTGGCGCTGGCTGTGTGGGAGCAGCGGCGTTCCCAAGGCAGCCGTGCTCACAGCGCACAGCCAGCACTGCTGCAAGTGCTGGGCAAAGCAGAGCGGAGGGAGAAATCGGCTGCAGAGGACAGAAGGCACTGGAAAAGGCTGGCAGGGAGGGATGGCACCACCACTCTGCCCGCTAATCATCTGTTTGGCACATCTAATCCCATCGGGCAGCTCTTTAAAAGCAGATCCTGCTTCAGTCCCTGAGACTGGACTTCTCTGCAGCAGCCAAGGCAGAAGAACAGAGGCAAAACCCTCTCCCTGCTCCCAGTGAGAGCATTCAATCTGTGTTAGTGTCTCTGTACCACATCCTGTATCCAAGGGGAACTGAGCACCCTTCCTGCAAGGTTCATTCCAGTGTGTCATCTTCAGCTCAGCCTTGCCTTGTCCAGTGGGGGTTAATCTAAACCACCTGAATTTCGCAGGCTGAGTCAGAACTTGGTTAATAAGGCACAGTACAAGTGAGTCAGTGGCATCTCTCCTCACTGCTGTTTTACTGATATCCCAGATTACAAATATCACTCACGCTGGACCACAGCCGGCACAGTGGGATCCAAATCCCTATCTCCCACCAACATATCTTGGCATACATCTCTGTAAGAAAGCAAAACACATCTCTCCCCATTCAAGAGGAAAGGGGAAACTCAAAAGGAAATACCAAATCCTGATTTTTATTTTTTTCCTAGGCCATTTTGTACCCACTCACCACACATTTGAACAGACACAAGGTACTTTGGAAATTGTACTCAGCACTTAATCCTCTGGCTCTTTGGCACTCATTTACTCCCCAGGTGCACAGAGCTGCATTGGCTGCTCACAGACTAGAAAGCAAAGAGCTGACCAGCAGTTACCTCTCCAAACAGCTGAGTAGCTCTCGCTTCCTGGCTAAGTCAGTGCACAATTATCCCCAACACAGGGAGGCTTTATTCCTACCCTGCTCAGCTCCTCCCAAAGCCTCTGTCGTGCCCTCAGTGCCTCACAGGAGGCAGCGTCACCCACTGGGGCTCCACAGGATGTCACAATTGCTAGAGCAGCATGGGGAGCTCACAGCCCGCCTCTGCGTGACAGCAGGGCTCAGCTCAGTGCTGGAAAGGCAGATTTTGGTGAAAAGCACCAGTCCCAGTGTTAATCGCTGCTGTTCCCGGGGTGACTTGCTGCAAGCAGTGAGCTCTCCAGTAACACCATGTGCCAAGGTCTGAAACCTCACCAAGGGGCCGGAGTGAAAGGATGATGGCTCTTCCATCACTAACTGATCTTTTTCTATCAGTTGCGTAAAAATATGTTTTGAAAGAAAAGGGAAATACTCATCAACACAGCAGCTACACCCCATGTTTTGTTGCAGATACTCAGCAAAATGTTCAGAGAAACCAAAGCTCTGCAGCTTAAGAAACAAGGTCCTGCTGGAATTACTTACTGCAAAGGAACTTCCCCAGAACCCTCTTCACAGCAGAACCGTAAGATCTTCCCTGTCCAGTCAGCCCAGGAATGTGTGATACCAGCAGCTCCCACCCAAGCCATCCCAGCTGATCAGGGCTTTCTCAGGGCACTGTGACTTAGAGATGGGCTGCTCAGGCAAGGAAGCCCCACTGAAAACAAATAAAGTAAAACGCAATCTAAAGCCAGCAAATGGGGATTTTTTTTGGCACAGAATCAAGTGGCAGCATTTGGATGTGTTCTACCAACAAGTCCTCCAAAGGTTTACCTCTCCTTCACTGCTGTTGGCATGGGCAGAGGCTCTTGGTTCCCCTCACCACAGCTGCCTTCTCTTGGTGGAACAGGAGCCAGGACTTAACAGCCACCAAGATGGATGAAGCAGGAGAGAAGCTGTTGCCACCGTAGGCCCCATAAGTCTTTAAAGAGTTAATTTAAGGAGGAGTCATGAAATGTACCTGAGTAAATAAGAACATCTGGAATCTATTCAGGAACTCCTAGCGCTGGGACTGACAGGCTCAGTACAGACAAGACAGACCAGTAAATAAGATAAGCATTTAGGAATGTAGAAAATAAGTCACAAAATGATAAATTAGTAAATTGAGAGGTGCTTGACACTGGAGCTGTTCAACTGCCAAAGATGGGGGCTGGTGGCATCATTAGGATTGTACTACTCTCTGTAGACCTGTGTAATTGGGAAACACGGGACCTGTTTGGAAAAACTGCTCACAGGTAACTAGAAAGGATTTCACCTCCCATTTCTGTGAAATCCTGCAGGATTCTGGCAGCCCCATCACCTGGCCTGCACCTGCAGTGAGCTGCTCCCTTGGTTTGACAGAGTGTGTTTGTTTAGCTCTCCATCAATGCTGCCTCAGGAGCCCACTCAGCCCTCTGGAACCCATGGAAGTCCCCAAGTGATCTGCAGTGACACACTCCACCAGCTCCCAGGGCCATCGTGCCAGCCATGTGTGGTCATGCCATGTGGCACAGCACGTGCACCGCTTACCTGCAGTGAGGTGGAGACTTGCAGCTGAACTCTCAGCAGACATCAAATACCTTTAGTCTTTTTTTCTTCCTGAGGTAAAATGAAAGTGCCCAAAGCACACCGTAAAGCTGGCAGGGCAGTGGTACCTCGTTCACAAGGATGTAGGTGAGGAGACCCAGCTATGCAGAATTCAGTGACTGTGCCGTGGCTGATTCTCCTCAGACCAGGCAGAGCAGCAATGCGTGTACCTGTGCCTGCAGGACAGGTACAGAAACACACAGCTCAGAGGAGTCTGCCCTGAGTCTCCCAGCATGAGAGGAGCTGTCAGGCTTTTCTTTCATGGGGATGCAGCTGGGAAGCCAGGAAAGCACTCCTGGCAGCAGGCACAGCCAAGAACCGCAGGTTCCAGCTCCCAGCCCTGCCTGGAGTGGCTGTCAGACACGGTGCCTTGAAGGATGCCACGTTTACCATGCAAGCACCAATGGAAACCCACAATCTGGGAAGAAAAGCCACTTCATTGCTTAATTAAATCTCTCATTTAAGAGTACCAGTCTCCATCTGGTTGACCAGCAAGGCCATTCAGAAGCAGTAAGGGGCTGGCCCTCTCTCGCTTTCACAACCCAGCAATCCTTCATGCAGGTACCTCGAACAGCAAACTCCTGCACAGACAGCAGCTCCTGCCCGAGGATTAACACAGGTATCACAGCTCCTGCCCGAGGATTAACTCAGGTATCACAGCTCCTCCCCTCGTGGCGCTGGGCTTTGAAGAACCCCACAACATCTTGTTTTATGTGACTGTGACACCAATCCCCTGAGCACATTTTCCAATCTAACTACAGATTCAGAAGGAACATCAATTCAAGGTCCTTTTTCTTGGTAACAAAGGATCTGTAAAGCAGTGCTGCTTTCAAAAGAAAACCTCCTGACTGAACTTCCAGAGAACATCCCAGGAGCAGACTGACATCCTTTTAATCACTTCTCTAAGTCAAGACACAGGGAGCTGAAGACCTACCCAAGAAGCAGAAGGTCACTTTTTCCTTCTGGAAGGATGTAGGGTTGTCCAACAATGAGAAGCAAAGCCTAAATTAAATGTAACTGATTATAACAAAAAGCAACAAGACAAAAAGAAAAAAGGCCCAAATTTCCAGTCATCCTCCAGTACTGCTGTTGTGCCCACTGGGATTTCTTTCTCCATATCTTTTACGCTGCTTCCATTTATCTGCCAGCTGAGCTAGTTGAGTTTGGGGCCAAAACAAGGCAATCAAAACTTGCTGCTTCATCCTGTTAATTTTGTTTTACCTGAACAGGCAGCTGAAGGTACAGCTACACCTAGAAACAGGTGTTCCTATGCCAGGATCACTGAAAAACTGTGTGGCCCTGGGATAGTAGAACCTCCTGACATAAGCAGAGCACTGAGCATGGAAGAAACATAGACCAGGAAACATC
The DNA here is from genome assembly GCA_013397175.1 of Platysteira castanea. Classification (NCBI taxonomy): domain Eukaryota; kingdom Metazoa; phylum Chordata; class Aves; order Passeriformes; genus Platysteira; species Platysteira castanea. The sequence goes on along the minus strand of VYXC01011106.1, from coordinate 10,484 downwards.
TCACAGCAAAAGCAGCATTACAGAGGGGGAGGCAAAGTTCCCAGGAAATGGTGTGAAGTGCTATCAGAAAACACAGGAACTAAACCTTAGCAACGAGGACATGTGAAAGGAAAGAAGAGGAAACAAAGGAAGGAAATAAATCCCAGGAAGTCCTGCAATTACCCAACTGAGAAAAACTGTTAAAATGCAGCATTTGGAGAAAACAGTTGGATACAGTGAAAGCCATCAGCTCCAGAGAGAACAGCACAGTCCTGAAACAGAGCTGTATCTTACCCAGAAACTGCAAATAAGTTGCGTTTTCTTGTGAGATGTGGAGCACTGTCTTAACACTGGGGTGTGAAAGGCCACGAAGAAAGACACGACCTCCTTGTGGGAGAATGATCAATGTGAAAAAGGAAAATTTTGCAGGGAAACACTTCTCAGGCAAAGAAGGAGAAAAAAGACTTTTTTTGTGAGCATAAATATCCGTTTTAGAAAAGCCCTATCTGGGCGTATGACTTTGTTAGAACACAGAAATGGAACGACAAAGGCAAGAGATTTTACTAGAGAGGAAGTCAGACTCATGAATCATCAAAAACTACAGGAGTGTCAGAAATAAGGATTTGTCTACTGCAGGGGCACACCATCAAATAGAATCACAGAATCAAGGAGTGGTTTGGGTTGGAAGGGATGTTAAAGCTCATCTTGTTCCAAACCCCTGCCACAGGCCGGGACAGTTTCCACTAGATCAGGTTGCTCCAAGCCCTGTCCAGCCTGACCTTGAACAATTCCAGGGATGGGACTGTGCAAATGACAAGGTGATTTTCTTTACAAAATCACCTTTTTTCACAGTGTCTATTTCCTTCACCCTTTTTTCCCTGTTCTGTTGTATTAGCCTATCTTGTTAATTAGATTATCACTTTCGCTTTATAGCTTATTTTATAGTGAAACACTTGACCAGCTCACAGAAGGAGACAGTTTAATATAGGAGATTACACGTATGTCACTTCCAGTTGGCTCTTTTGTCAGCTTTGGAAGAAGACAGATCTGCCTTGGTCACTGATCCCACCTCAGCACTCCATCGGGCAGCGGGGCAGAGCTGACCAGCTCACCAGGAGATAAGCACTGCTCATTACTTACAAAAACCAAGGAGAGAATTAGGGGCAGGAGGAGCCGGCAGCGGTGTCCCAGAGGTGCTCACAGACACAGCGGAGTGCAAGGTGCAGCTCCCAGCAGGAGTCGGCAGAGCTCCTCAAAGAAGCCTTCGAGGCAGAGCGGCTTTTCTGCAGCACTGCCACCCTCCGGCTCCAGGAAAAATTCCCTTCTGGCAGAGAAAAGTCCCTGAGCGCCTGGGTTTATCCCCTTTCCCTCCCACCAGCAAGGAGAGAACTGGCAGCAAAGCTGGATGTGAAAGTTCCCATCGGTGAGCAGAATCTGCACAAATGAGCAAAACCTTGGGATCAGCAGCTGGAGGAGTTGCTGTCTGGCTGCCAACACTCATTGAATTTGGGGGCACCAATGTGGCCGGTTCATCCAAGGACCACGGACACCAGCTGGGCACCACCTCAGTGCTCTGATGCCCCTGGTTCACAAAGGCAGAAGCAGGAGACAAGTAACTTGCACCCCTTCTGTTAGATAAACTTACTTTCTGGGTCTAGGGGCACATCCTGTCCAGCACCCTGGAAGATGTTGTCCCAAGTCCCCAAAATGGCACATGTGAAGATGAGGACACAAGAACTCCACAAGGCAGTTGTGACTATTTAGCTCCGAGGGAAATTCCCTTTCTCAATCCTCTCTGCACTGGTTCACACAGGTTACTCACTGCTTATGACATACAACAGCAAGTGATGCACGGGCAGGTGAACCCCAAACTCTCCTGTCACAAAAACCAATCTTTTAAAATGCTACGGAGAGGTTGAACCTCATTTAGCAGAAGACAGCTCACCACAGGAAGTCTGCTCGCAGAGCAACCCAAAGAGGAGACACCCTCAGGAACATGATCCAAAATCCGAGACCAGATGGCAGCTGTTACTAGAAAGGGTCAAACACTGTTTTCCTGTTTGTGGGCTTTTAATGGCAATTTTCACAATAATTTACAAATTGCTTGTTACGCACACTCTATGTCCATTTAGTAATGAAAACTGTGAGTTAATTCAGCTCAGTTGAGAAACTGCTGTAAAAATGCCCTTACTGAGGGCTGCTCTCTCCTCATGCTGGTTTGTGTTCTACAGGCAGCCAATCGAGTTTCTCACGCTGAACCTGCCCAACCTGCCGGCCCTCCCCAGCCTGCTCCCGAGCTCCCTCTGCTCGCTCCAAGGGGAGGACCTGGAAGTTTCTGAGCGCTGAGGGGGATGGAGTGACGGCGCAGCGGCCGCGGGGCTCAGGTGTGCCTAAGGCAGGATGGGGAGGGAGCTCTTCAGCCCTCGGCAGGGCAGCAGCGCGGCCTTTCCAAAGGACTCCGCCCGGTCCCAGGGAGCCGGTGGCTGCAGCCCACGACTCAGCACAGCTCTGGGCTCTGCTCGGAAGCCCTGAACAAAGACAGAAGCAGCTGAGGGGCAGTGCAAAGTGCCGTGGCACAGCATTCCATGGCAGCTATGCCAGCACTACCAGTGCCTCGTGTCTGGGCATAAGGAATTCACCCACCAGATTCTGTTCAAAGGAGGGAAAGATATGGAGACCTGTGCCCAAAACACAAACAGAACAGACCAACGCTGGAGAATTCCAGTTCAGCTATGTTAGTCCTCAGCAGAGGAGAGGAAATACATCAAAGAGTACTACAGCCTTGAGTTTTTCCACCCAAGCTGTTGCAATCATCTTAATAATTCACCTCTCAGGACGTAACTTGCTTTCCAGTAAGACAGCCTCTGTTTGCCTTTTACTTCCAGTCACTTCAAGTTGATTCAGCTTTGTGCCTTCTTGGAAAGAAGAAGTCAGCAGCAGGGTTTTTCTCAGAGAAATGCAATACAGCAATTTAAACCTGCAGCCATTCTGGCCTGTTGGGAAAAGCGAAGGCAGAGCAGGTGGGGACTGCAATGAATGCCCCAAGAGTTCTGCTGAGGGAAGGAAAGTCAGGGATTTCTCTCCAGAAAAGCATGGGAAGTGCTAAACTTTGCACCTCACACATGTCGGAGTTTTCCCCACACTGAGCTCTTTCACGGAGACTTCCCCCACAATGCTTTTACAGGAGTGTAACCATTATCCTGACAATCAGATCACCCATTCTCAGATAGTTTATATTTAATGTGTGAAAAAAAAGGGAGTACTTTGCAGCAGTCCCTGGAGGGGAGAGAAAGAATTGTGGTGAGCAGTCCACTGACAGAAACTGCTCCCTGGAGTTCCCTTCCCCCTTGCCTTCCTCCCCTCTCTGAGTGCAGTAACTCAATCCACAAGGTAACTGAACTCTCCTGGGGGAATCTGGGGCACAACAGGCTGCAGCTCCTTTCCAAACGAATTTGTTTCGTTTATTTATTTTAAAGTCCACTGATCATCATCATCATCATCATCACAAAAAAACCCCATGGGAAATGCAACTAAAGAGAAAAAAAGTCCAACCAAGACCTAAGAACCCAGAGCTACGAGCAGATGTGGGCCTGTGTGGCACGGCGCCGGCGCACACACGGGAGGAGACGACCCCGTGCGCCGCGGTTGTGTGGCCAGAGCTGGGGTCCTTTATGTCAACCGCTGAACGATGACAGCGTTGAGCAGATTGGCTTCCTTCAGGGTCTGGTTCTCATCAGTCAGCTCTTTATTGGGGAAGGTGGTCATGAGGACGAAACTGGTGGCAGCCATCGCTGGCCGAGCATCTACTATGAAGAGCCGGATGTCACGGATCCTGTCCAAAGGGATCAAACACACAGGGTGATGCTGTTACTGCACAGCCTGGACAAACGACTGCTCTCCCCAGAGAGCTGCAGTGCTGCCTTTGTACTCCAGCTCTCACCACAGGCCGCACCAGGCTATTCTGATTCAACCTGCTCCCGTTTAGTGAAATAGCAGCAGCTGCTCTCTGGGCTACAGACTCAGCTCAGTGTTCTCTGTCTGTGTTGTCTCTGTTTCAGTTGTCAAACTGAAAGCCTCCAAACCCTTCGCGATGAACAGTTAACAAACTGACACTTGCTAGGCTCGTCACACACAGCAGAACCCAGAGGATTTCAGCTCCTGTGAGCAGCCACACAGTGACACAGGATCCATTTCCCGAACTCAATCGCAGACAGAGGTTTTTGTAACTTTTTGCCCTGAGCTTGACTTTTACAGAAACTGGAGGAATGAGTATAAATTGAGATCAGGAAGGTGAGAAGGATTTCAAGAGAGCAGTCAAACGAAGCAGTGGCATATCTAAGCCAATTTTGCTCATTGAAAGAAACAGAACTGTGGTAAGAGCATCCCTTGGTACTCCATTCAGCACAGAGAATAACCCCACAGAAAAGTCTAAATTGAGTCAGAACAAGCGAACCAGGTTCCTAATTATCTGCCAGTTTCCAAAGCCTTTAGAAGAGATTCAATTTTTTATAGGAGACATCAAGGAAAGTTCTGCTGGTAACACTTACGCTCCAAGGTGTCGGATCACTGGCTGTAATCTATCCCAGTTTGGAAAGCAAATCCTACCCAACAGTTAGCAACTGCCTTAAAAACACCACAACGATTTTATTCCCTTTCACCTGTACAGAAGGATCCCCAGAGCTCCGTCTGGCAGGCTGTCCAGGATTTTAACACCTGCTCCACCTGTGCCCTGTCTTGCAGTGCCGTTTAGGCCTTGCCCCTGTTCCCCGTTGCGCTCGTACCTGTGACTGTGGTTGAACTTCTGGACCAGGCGCCCGCCGTCAGCGAGCCGGATCTGGATGTTGGTGACAGGCTCCGACTCATCGATGACGATGGCAGAACTGGCTTTGGCTTCGTTCTCTGCCTGCTGGGCTGGCGAGCTGGTGCCCATCACCTGGGGCGCGGTGCTGCCAACAGGGAGACGCAAGGTGAGCTGTTAGAAACCCAACTCACCTGGCTGCAGGTACCAGGATCAGCCAGCGAGCTCACCACCTGCCAGGCCCAACTACCAGGGCTCCTCCACAGGAGACACCAAGCAAGCAGGAAGTGACAATTTTTGAGTCAGCCAGTCAGCAGGAGCTTGTCTAGAAGTTCACCTCTACCACCTCCTTTGGTACCACGGGTCCTCAGACCCACAAGGTAACAGGGGAAAGTGTGACTTGGAAACACTGCTCCTACACAATACACCAGGGAGGTTCCAAACCAGGGATCTACCTCCTGCCAGGGGGAGGCTGGGCCACCTCACAGTACATGTCAGTGAGCCTTGTTTCCTTAGAGGAACACCTCCCATCCCACAGGCTCCCAGTGCCTTCCTTTCAGAAGGATGAATCAGAAGACTCCACCTTGCAAGGCTCGAGTGACTCTCTCATATTACACGTGGTAAACCAGTGTCACCATCTTCTCACCTGCCCAGCTTTTGTCCTTCTCCAGTAAAAGCTCTGAAGACACTTTTAGGTTTCACATAATCCTCATCACGGTGATCTTCCATGTCCAGGTTCACCTGTCCACCCCGTGCTAACCTGCGCAGCTCAGCCGGGACTTCCCTGCAAAGAGAGTGTCCTAAGGCAGCTGCCTGAGCAGTGAGGCAGGAATGTGTGGACAAAAAGACCTCTGGAATTTCAGGAATCGCAGAGAGCCTTTGCTTAACTGACAGGGCAGATGCACACCTCCCCACTGACAGACACAAATTAAAGGTTATTTCTCCCTGGCTCTCACCTGCAGTGACACAATGCATCGGAAATTCTCAACCTGAATATGAATATGCTTGTTCACTTCAAACTCTCAAGGCCCCACATAAACCAAACCCACTCCCTGTTTACCTGAACCAAATGTTCCATATTAAGAGTAACGAATTTCTTGCAAGAAAGCTCAGGTGAAATGTGCCATGGATTCAGAAGCCTGGATTCCACAAAGACTTGTGTTTCAGAAAAGTTGTTGCTTTTCTCCCCTCTCACTACGTACCCTCTGCGGATATCGTCGAGGAACTGGGCATTGGACGGATCCTGGTAGCTCCTCAGCTCTCCACTATCCAGACTAAATCCACTCTTCCAGAGCTTCAGTACAACATGCACCTGCCGCAGCCCCAAAAGAACAATCAGCCTCACTGAGCATCTTGGTGACAACAGACATGAAGTGAAAAGTTCCTGACAGGCAGAGGAGCTTCAAGATGTAGAAAACATTCCAGCCAGGTTTCTCTGGGCTCAGAGAAAAACCCCAAGCAGTAGCTTTTATGTAATGGTCAGGTGTCAATTCCTGGAAGGTGGCACCACAGTCCTGTTTTGGATAAATATGGCTGAAGAGCCAGGAATGTGCTGGGCGAGGAGCCTAAACCAGGCTCCCACCACGGCCTAGAAGCATGTTTGTTCACAAACCAAGCATGAGGGAATCTTGCACTGATGCTCTCAGCTCCAATTTATGGATATATACTGGATATATATAAAAATGGATAAAAAAGAGTTAATTTGCCAATGCTCTTTGCACACTGTTTTTCCCAATCTGCACTTCTAAGAAAGGCTCAGATTCTTAATTAAAAGATCACCAGAAAACTGCTTACCCAAGACCAAATCATCTATTATTTTATACTCGGAAATCCCACAGGAAGCAGGATTCACCACGTTTCTGTCCTTGTGAATTTCTATCAAGTTTTGTTACTCTGGGGGCTGGCAAGCTCAGTAGCTGGAGCAGAGAAATCCCTGGGGTGACAGCTACAAACCCAAGCAGAGATACTCACATCCTGAGAAGAGTTCTGTCTCCTCTCTCCTGCCACATAAGCCGACTCCTCCTCTGGAGTAGCCCCAAGGCGATACCCTCCCCCTGCAAAAGGCTGTGAGAGAGAGGCAGGCACAGGGTTACAGAACCAGAGAGACCCAACAGAGCTGCCTCCCCGTCCCCAGCACCCCTGGGGTTGAACAGAGGCTTCATGGCATCAGCAACATCTACTGCCCTGCAGGCAGTGACAGCTTCAGCAAGTTAATGTGTGGCACAACAGAGTGGCTTTTCTTGCTGCTGTGACACACAAAATGGAGCTGCACTGAGAGGGGAGTCCAGACTTAGCTGCTGAGATAATTCCAGGACTCCTCAGTACCAAAGAGCTGGCACAGTGGAGCCTTAACTGAAACGGGGAACAGAAGGAAGAACTCGCCCCTCCTCACCTTTGGCTTGCTCGTCTCGCCACCGCTCTTGGCCGTCCGATCGACTGCCACCGCGCCGTGTTCCTTGGCTCCCTTGAACAGATCCTCCACCAGCTCGTTGGGGCTCTTCTTCCTCGGAGGGCCCACGATCTGCTGGCCACTTCTCTCTGAGCCGCCGGCATAGAACCTAACAGAAAGCACCCAGCTCCTGGTCAGCCCTGCCCACTGCCACTGCAGGACCCAGGGGTGGGACCAGGGCTCACTTGTTTGTGCTTGTGCAGCTCAGTGAAATCCCCTGGATCTACAATCGCTGGCTACCACCAGTGTGTCTCCCACTGCAGCCACGTGCAAGCTCCTGTACTGCAGAGACTTTCTTTTTATGTCAATTGCTGTAAATTACCCGTGGATCAATAGCAATAAAGTGGTAACAGCGCTCAGACCTGGGAAGAGGAACAGCCCAGAGGGACAAGCCCAGTTTTAAACACCGGTTCCAGCTCGATTACCCAGCTGAGCAACGCTTCCAGCAAATCTCTGACCTGTCAGAGCAACATCCAGCTGGAATTCTGGGGGAAGGCACACGTTCATGCCACACAAAGGACGGATCTCAACTGGAAGCAATGGATGCACAGTCAGTGAAGTGCAATTAAGCACTTCTGGAAGATTGGGTTTATTAGCTTCCAGATGGCTTGTAACACACAGAGTGAGCTCCCAGCTGCCTGCAGACCACGGCCGATCCAGGCTGAGCCTCTTCAGATACATCAGTTCCATTCCATTTACCTTGCCTGTCAACCTTAAGGGTATTTAACTACTTAGAGCTGACATTGTAGGAGACTATCCTACTATTATTCCACGTTGCCCCTGGAAAAGGGCCCTACATTTCTATTTCTGCCTCCACGCTCCTCTACTTTACCCTTAAGCAACAGTTAAAAAAAAAGAACCCAAAACCAAAACCCCAACCAAGATAAACCCCCAAAACCCCACGCAATAAGAAAACCAATCCCTGCATAAATCCCACATTCCCATTCCCTATGGACACAAATGAGGATCTGGGCTGTTTTCTATTTTTACCCCAGGGCTTCCACATCCCACTTTAGGCTTTCTCTCAGTGCTAAGAGCTGGTGCTTACACAACTGAGCACGTGCTTGTGCACAGGCTTTGCACTGACAAACCTGCCCTGTCCAACCTCAGATGTTTCATTACAGGAACTTCATATCCATGTAAACCTGTTTATTCAAAAAAGCTGTACACAAGCAGCAAGTCCTCCAAAAAGGAAAGGTACAAACACTTCAGCTGCAAACTTACCGCTGTCCCTCCTCCTCTTCATCATCCTCCTCCTGAGCATGCACAAGGTCTCTGAATGAGGTTACTCGATGGTCACTGCAAAAATCCAACAAGAAGGATGTCAGCCTCGAGGCACATTCCCAGCTGGGATATTCCACACTGACACAGGCTCCTTCTGCAAGGTGGGCTCTGTTCACCAACACCTGACCCGAGAGCACTTTTCCTTCAAGATACAGCCAGTAACTCCTCTTTAGAACTGGGCAGCATTCCCTTACTTCAAAGGGATTTGGTAAGGTAAAATTCACTTTTCTGTTTTGTAAAATGCTTGGCTTGATCAGCTCAGGTGTCACACAAAATGAGAAAATAGTTCTCCTGCAGAGATATGATCTGCTCAAATGAAAGGTCACCAACAGACTGTTTTTAATGTCAAAAGATAAATCAAGCTTTTCCTGAGCAATGAGGCAAGTTTTCCTAGCTGATCTCTGGCTTACTTGTGCAACAACCCCCACGGTTGTGATGTACAAATGCTTGGGGTTTCACAAGTTCTAGAGAGCCACACAAAGTGAAGCAAACCTAAACATAGAGCTACTTCTCCTGAAAACTAACACAATCAGTGCTTTAGAGAGTTTGTGTTTTGTCAGGTTTCCAGCATGGATCTGAAGCTCCCTCCTCACCTGGCTCCAGTGCCTCTGGATATGGAGCTGGGTGTGGGCTGGGGAAGGGTCAGGATGTCCTCATCACCCCCATCCTCATAGAAACTGGCAAGTGCAATCTGGAAAGGAAAACCACCAAAGCTCCTCAGGAAAAACACACACAAACAACCCAGCTGAAGCATCTGTCACATTGGACCTCCTAAGGCACCTCACACTAAAGACACTTCATGTTATTTCCCCTGCTGCAGGTCCTGGCGAAGACAAGGTCTCAGGAGGTTGTGCTATTTGGCCAAAACCTGGCAGGACACTCACTGCTGCAGGGATGTCACCCTCCCTGTCAGGGAGTGTCAGGGCCCTTCTTCTGTAGCACTTATACAGGGTTTATGCCAAAATTACTCTTCTGAAACAGCAGCTTTTGTGCCATCCATGAGCAGAGTCGGAGTTTAACACAGCCAATTTGAGGAGGAGCAGAAACAGGAGCAGGTCAGAATGGCGGTTGACTCCCCCTCAGTTTGTTTGCTGACAGCGCCAACAGCACAGCACTGACAACCTCACCAGCACTCCAGGAAAACCTACACAACCCCGGCAAACCCCAGACCCACCATCCCTCAGCTCGCGCTAGAAAGTGAACGAGAGAACCAGGAGGGGCCTCAGTTCCAGCCAGCCCACGGCCCCGCCGCTAGGGCTGAGCCCGGCGACGGACGGGGGCGAGGCCTGAGCCTGCGGGACACCGACCTCCGGCCCAGCGCTGCCCC
>VYXC01011102.1:76109-168858 GCA_013397175.1 Platysteira castanea | reverse complement strand
ATCACTCTTTCCAGTCTCTGACACTGTATTAGCCAGCTTGTCTGCTCTGGTTTGACTGCCCAGGTGGAGCAGAGTATCAGTTGTCACAGTGACAAATGTGGCTTGAGAAAGAGAATCTGGGAAATGCTCTGCTTTGCGGCATGGACAAGGGGATTTTTTAAGGGTAGAGCCTTGACAGCAGAGAGCTTCCCTGTTTTGTTCTAATGGACTTGATACATTCATCCCTGATAAAACATAACTTCAAGACACCAAGGAAGAACCCTCTATTTGTGATTTGACACTGTCAATAGTGCAGTAGGTGATGTGTTAGAGGAATATCTATTAAACTGTGCTAAGGATGTGTAGCACTGGCTGGTTTTTATTTGTCTGTTTGTCTGCTACTTTTTGAAGTGACTTCTTCTGTTGTGAGGATGTGAAGAGACAAGTGCATCCCAGGGTTATGGTGGCAGAGGAGATATTCACAGCCTCATCTGTCCCATGTGAAGAGGCATGAGACTCCCTCCTTTCTGTAGTTTGTAAACAGAAGTTAATCTTATGCTTGCTTTGTCTGTGTTAGTCTCTGCAGTCCGGATGAAGACAGTGCCTGCTGGATGTTTTCTAATATTCCTCCATAGTACAATGTTAGCACTATGGACCTAAAACTTACAGGCTTGCCCTGAGAATCAGTAATTCCAGTGGGGGGTGTAAACATGATGTTGTACCCTACCATAGTTCAGAAGGATGTAAACATGGTGAGCTCTTCCCTCCAGGTGCCTTTTGTCACTTTAGTATCCCTGCAGCCTGCAGTGACTGTTTCCTGTGAGTTGAAAGCAAGCTTTGTGTGAAGCCTACTTGAAGCACAGGAAGCCCTCACAACCTGAGTATGCTGCTGCTTCTTATTTCTGTGTTGGTATGCCTAGGGCTGTCAAAAAAGCAAGGCTGGGCTTTCTCCAAAAACTGCCGTATGACCTCTGGCAAATGTTAAGTATCATATCATATACTTTCTCTGCCTTAGGTGATGGAGCCCCAGACTAAGTCTCAATGAATAACAGCCCATTCTTCCATGCTTTTTGGCGTGCCTCTCTAACACTGGGCAGATGCAGCCCTACCCTTTAGAGGGTTTCCTTCCAGTGTTCCAAAAATAACTTGCATATCAGTAGATGGTGGTAGGTAAATTCAAACTCCAGATGGAGTGGATGTTGTTTCTGTTCATTGTGTATTGTTACAAAGAGGCAGCTAGTGGGTAAACTACACATCTAGCAATGTGCACTGTACCCATATAAAATATTGATTTGACAAATACAGTTGCAGGCTTTTTGCTATGCGAGGATGTCACTGGTGGTTTGGGAGAGGATGTTGATAACCTTGCAGAAGATATTTTATTTGAGGAGCTGGTGATCTTGAACAGACCATGTCTGCTCTATTGTGCCTTGCACTTGAAGCCTGAGAAGCACATATCTTCTTCATACAATCTCTAGTATGTTAGGGAAAGGTAAGCTCCATGTGGGCCAGTAGCTGGACTGTAATGATCCCTACTGGAGACCCCTGTGCACTGTGGAGTTAGTGGTCCATACAACCCTTAACCTCAGTAGGTGCAGGCCTGTGCTGCATGTACAAAATGGCCTCAGGCTCTGTGTGCTGCACAGGTTCTGTGACTGCAGGCTCAACTCAGCCTGCTCATCGTAACTGAGCAGCTTGCAGGCAGCTCCCATTTGGTAGCAGTGGTTATGCCACTTCCATGGCTTTCGTGTCGTCTATAAACACAGCAAGAAATTCTTCTGTGAACATCCTTTATGAATAGAGCTATTGCCTTATAAGAAAATGATAAGATAACTCAAATGACCAAATAAAAACGAAGAATCTTGCCTATTGATGAGGTCGGTCTGGCATGATGCACGTGGATCAAAGGCCTGTTCAAAGCTACAGCATTCCTGCCATCTTAAACAATGTAAGATCGCCTATAATGTACTCTTCTTAAAGTGTTAGTTTTAGTAAATAGCACTTTAAATGATAGTTTACAGAGCCTGACTACCTCTCTCCCTGAATTGTGACATACTAGCACCTTCTGGTGCATAACAGAGTGTGTTTACCCTCTTGATAAGTAAGCCACAGCTAGAGCCCTTTTCAATTTGGAATTAGGAGTCTACAGTTAGAATTCTATAGATTTAACTGGTGATCATACTTGTAGTCTATTTTACATATCCTCTACAATGTATTAAAATAGAGCAGTTTCACGCTGTTTTCATATTAAGAGCATTTATACTGTGGAATCTAGGGTGTCTCAGTTTATCAGGAGGATTAAGGAAACATCTTGGTTTGAAAGACAAACGTCTGCCAAGGCAGGCAGAAACTCTCCTGGAATAGAAAGAAGACTTCNCCGCGGCCGGCAGGGGGCGGTGGGCGGCGAGCGCGGCAGTGCCGGGCGGGCGCGGCGGGAGGAGGGTGCGGGTGCTCCCTCCGTGGGAAGGTTCCTGCCAACCCACGCGGGCGGCGGGGATCTCCCTGCTGGCAGGTGCTGAAAAGTCTGGGTCCGCCGGGGGAAAGAATGCGCTCGCCAGCAGCGGGCACAGGCAGGGGAGCCGGTAGAACTTGACCGTAGTGCTGGGCTGCTGCGTAGAAAAGGAGCCGGGGAGACTGCACGGCTCCCGGTGGCACATCGCGCGACCNATATCCTCTACAATGTATTAAAATAGAGCAGTTTCACGCTGTTTTCATATTAAGAGCATTTATACTGTGGAATCTAGGGTGTCTCAGTTTATCAGGAGGATTAAGGAAACATCTTGGTTTGAAAGACAAATGTCTGCCAAGGCAGGCAGAAACTCTCCTGGAATAGAAAGAAGACTTCTCCCTCCAAATTATTATAACCTTAAAATTTCAGCCAAAAATTTAGAAAAAGGAACAGCAGTTCTTTACTAGAACATACATAGAGCAGAGCAGAACAACCACCCACACGGGAACAGACGTTTGGGACCCGCCGAGCCCCTTTTCCCGCTGGGTGTAGTTGTGAGCGCCGCCGGCNGCTAAAGAAGACTTGCCAAACCCCTATACCCTTGCCAAAAGGATTTCGTTAGTACGCCAGGGCTATCAGCCACCTCTGTTTAACTCAATCACCGACCATCCATCCCCGAGGAGCCCCCTTCCCCCTTCTTCATGATGACAGCGGGAAAAATTCGCTAAAAAGCCTAAACTCATAATGGGTAATAATGTAGTAGAAAGTCCATTATATCTGTTGCTTGTGTTGCAGCAGTCCTCTAACCCCCATGAACATTTTTCTTGAAGCAGAGAAGACTCTTTGTCCAAAGTGGTTGCAGAGTGACAAATATGAGAACAAAAGGTATTGTGAGATGAAGCCCCAGCCCCTCCGCACTGTGAGCCCCAGTGAACAGAACCTTGACACCTATATCCAATGTATTTTACCTGTAGCAGTCCTTGCTACCTACTTGCCTCTCAGCAGAGAGCACTCTCTGGGTAGATGAGAAATGTGGGGAGGGCTCATCAGAAAGAAAAACACAACCAGACATCCATGCTCAAGTGAAGAGTGTCAGGAACAGGAAAGACCAAAGAGCCCATTCTCCAGAGAGGCTGCTCCATAATGTGGGAGTCATGCTGGACAGAAGTCCTGTGTCATCCTGAAAGCAAGGGAATGGGACTGGAAGCCCTCTTTTAGGTTAGCTCCTTGCTCTGAGCCCTGGCTTTGTTACACCTCACTCTCAGACAACCAATTTTTCTTCTGGAGTACATAGGACAGGCACTTGAACTCTGTTCCAGGGCTGTGCACTTAAATCCTGAGCACCTAACCCGGGTACCTAGGGTCTGTGCTTCCTCTAGTCACTCTCCCAATAGTAAATATTGTACCAGAGAGCCATCTACAGAGCAGAGGTAGGGGATCAGCTGTATTCTGAGATCCCCGTGGTGAAAACATTCAGTCAAGTTGCTAGTACACATGTTCCAAGGCTGTGCTTTGTCTCTACATTTGCAGACTTAAATTTCTTATTTCTTTGTCTTGAATAATCCACAGATTAACCCAGAGTAATCTCCATTGAACTTACTGGGACATGGTGTAGTAGGGTAACCAGGCAATATTTTCCCCAGAGGTTCATGGCAGGAATGGTTATGGAATTTGCTGTCAGTTAATTAAAATTAAAGCCCATATTGCAGGAAGGAGCAGCTGGCCTTAACAGTTCTGTGTTTGATGAACACGTCTTGAACAGCTTTCAGTGAAATACTGTAGAGGTGGGACTTCTACAATAGAGAAGTGCCCCCTTTCAAACACACAGCAGCTATTTGTCTCTTATTGCATGTCCTCTGTGGTCCTATCCTTAGCTGGAGGTGATACGTGATCAGGTTTCCCTTCTTTGTGTAGGAGTGACTGGCAAGTTGCAGTCAGGAATGTTGTGCCCTCAGCTTTGGGGGAACCACTGGACACTAAACGTATCCTTTGGCATTTTTTAGAGTTATAAAAGTTGATATTTTTTGCTGCTTAATTGCTGCATTACCAGCTTCTGAGTGGGTTTTTTTGACAGCACTGTCCAAGGCTGTAACAATATTCACTTTGATAGTTCACCAAGGTTTTTTATCACTCTTAATGGTGTTGGGTAGAAAGAAAAGCAGAACTATTGGTCTGAGTCCTGTGGAGAGCTAATTTGCCAGGAGTCTGAGCTGCCTCTCTTGCTACAGTGCTGGAGATGCCAGTTACCTGACTCCTGAAACCTGACAGCCCTTTGCCTTCTGACCCAGGATTTCACTGGAAGACCTTTTCTGAAGGAAGGATTTCTATTCCTGCCAGATCTTTCATTCAGAAAGCACACTTAGAAGGGATGTGCTGTCTGGCTGTTGCTCTGTCCTTAAACTTGCCTGGAGGAGTGTGTCAGAGCACAGACACTGGCCTTTCCCAAAGCTTTCTGAAGGAGGTGGATTTTTTTTCCCTGGAAGTAGAGGCCTGCAGAAGTAGAATACTTAGCCCTAGGGCAGAAGTATTCATAACCTTTCATGGCCTTTGTAAGCCCATGTGCACATTCTATGTGTTTTTCCTTGCACTGAAGGTTTTGCTTCCATTTATTTTGCAAGCTTATATGAAGATGAGCAGGTATGCTCTGCACCTACTAGGAACTGGAGTATATTCAAGATGGATGTTAAAAGCTTTTTCAAGAGGAGTTAGAACTCGATAAAACAGCAAGAAACCTTGCAGTGTCTTGGTGTAAGGGTCTTAAAGCTCCACCTTGGGGTGATGAGGCATCAGGACGATGAAGAGTATAATGCTGTGCAGTACCAGTGCACTGCAAATTAAGGTCTGTTTCTGACACAGAAAATAGAAGGGGAAAAAACTTGGTCAGGAATTCATAGTATGGGTCATGAATTAAATAACTTACTTACTGGTCAGGATGCTGAGGCTCCAGGTACAGTCAGTCTTTCCTGTGTGGAGATTCTTGAAATCTTATGCAGTGGTATGATCCCTGGGAATACTGTAGGCTAAAGCACACTAATGACTCAAAAGGAAAAAATATGTATTTTAGTTGAACTTAATCAGTGATCTAGTTTTGATTGCTGATGTAATAAGGCCTCCTGATGGAAATGGTGCTTTCACCAAAAAAGCAAATTGAAACTGCAGAACATAAGCTGTTCACATTTTTAAGATGAGGTCCAGCCTTTTGCTGTTGGTGTAGCAGTCCAGTTTGAAGATCCAGAAAGTTTTGAAAAACTGTATGTTAATTTTGGAAATGTTCTCCTTTTGTTCCTATATATGTGACTGTAGCTGAAGGTAGGAATGTTTCTGATTCTCCCTCCTTCTACCCCTTCTTTTCTTCCCTACTCACACGTGTGAGTTGAACAAACTGCTGTCCATCACAGTTTAGGCAGGTTAATGCTGTATGTGAATTCAGGTATCAGGCCTCATACTCCGTGTGGTGGCAAGGGGCCTGTGACCAGCACTGTTGTGACTTCAGTCACAAGAAGCTGCTGCTTGGGCCTCAGTAACAGCTTGAGCACTTTTTTCTGCTAGTCTGCTGCAGCTGTCAAGTGAAAAGTGTTGGTTCATGCACCCTTTATGGGTATGAGAAATGAAATTACATTACAGAATATGAAAATTTAGAGACTTAGAGGCTTCATATTAGATGTGAAGGGGCTAGATATGTAATCTTGGTTGCTGAGTAATCATTCTACTAGTAGCGATTTCAAAATAGGTCTGGAAAAGGTTTATTCCTACTGTTATTTTACAATTTGAGCCATTGGCAGACTGCAATCATCCTTATGTAGATCTTCCTTATTTACAGCTACCCATGAGAAGAATGCATGAGAGGGTTTCTGTATCACCTGTTGTAGGTTGTTTTGATTGTTGGGAAGTCATTATTCTCAAGCATGTGTAAGAAATTGTACTGTATAGGACACAAAATTATTCTAACATGATAAAGAATATGCAAATCCCTTTACACAAATAAATTCATTTGTGCTGATGACTTCTTTCTACTTTTATGGCAAAAGTTGATCGTGTTCTTTCTCCTTTTCATTGGAAGCACCAGATTGTCTGTAACAATTTTTGTAATATTTGCATCAATTCTGCAACACCGTAACAGTAGAGCAGCTGCAGTAGTGCTAATGCTTGTAGAAGCTTGAAATCACTGAAAATCAGTTGTGGCTAGATATCTACTTGAGAAGTCATGTCTTTCAAGTGTTAGCAAAGTCCCAACAACAGAAGTTTACACTTAATATATAACATCTAACTCTGTCCTGAACTTAGGACTGCAAGTCCTGCAGACACCCTGCAGCACCTGAGTTACTGGGGTAGCAATAATCCCAGCTATCACAAGCACGCAGCTAGACCAACTTGTGTATCAAACAGTGAGTTTCACCGTGATATTCACAAGTAATACAGGCGTGTGGTTTCTGTAGCTTTGTATTTGTATTAGAAGGAAATGGTTTAGAAGCCTGCTGTGGTAAAAGGCTGTGGTCTAACTGTCCTCAGCTAATCACCCATTCTCATCGCAGCCCACCTCCTCTGAACCAGTTGTGACTGGTTCAGTTTATAGGGTTTTTCCACTAAATAACCAAAACTTCCTGCAAACAAATGCCCAAGCACTCAGAAGCCTTAAAAATCTACTTTTCCTCTTATTTGAGCTAAATAAATAAGAATTAAAATCTCAGTAGGAACAGTATGTGTTTGTATAAATAAACTTCAGGGACATGTGAGCTGTTATGAGGTGTAAAACTGGCAACCAAGCATTTAAAAAAACCCCTGAAACTGAGAAGTGATGGTTTAGGGTTGCTTGTAGGCAAGGGGTTGTTGCCCTGGTTTTTGTAAGCCTTCTGTTTTTAACCTTGGAGTCAGATTCTTTCACACAGTTTCATGTAAATAATAGCCAATGTTTACTTAACGGTATTTTCTGTTTTTCATTCCTTTTGTGATATGAGAGCTTTGATGAGCACCTTTCTTCTCCAGTGGGATTGAGAAGGAAGTGACATGCTCTCCAATCCCGTGTGGAGTTGGGACGTGTATAAAACTGAGATAATGTAAACAATAAAGTCCATTATTCCTTCCTTTCTGCTGAACCTGGCAGGTGCGAGAGCGTCTTTATTGTGTCTCCCCAGACACAAGGGGTTTGCTGTGTTTTCTCTCTGTTTTTCTGAACTGCATGGACAACATCTTTCAGTTCTGTGTAGGAGACACAAAGAGTGGATTTGGGTATCATACAGTGAGAGGTCTTGGTTCCTTTATGCAGTCAAGCATTTGTCTAACAGAGATAAAGGC
The DNA here is from genome assembly GCA_013397175.1 of Platysteira castanea. Taxonomy (NCBI): domain Eukaryota; kingdom Metazoa; phylum Chordata; class Aves; order Passeriformes; genus Platysteira; species Platysteira castanea. Next base: position 161,138 of record VYXC01011102.1, on the reverse strand, counting down.
GAGGAGATCTGTGTAATATCCAGGGGAAGTCCATGATGCTACTGAAATCTACAGTTACTGCATTCCTTTGCAGTATATATATAAAAAATACCTTTGTAGCTCTTTTAGTTCACCTTGATTGGAACCAAATCTTAACAAATATTAGCATGGCATCCCAGGTATTTCTCAAACAGAGTTTTATTGAAGACTGGAAATCACATCTTTCTTTACATTGAAGAGTAATGTGACATTGAAGGCAGTAATTAGTTGCTTCAATGTGCAGATTCTAACATAGTTTGTAAGCTATGCTATTAGTAAAATAGCTGTGGTTGTTAGAACTCAGCCTGGTATGTTTTCCTTCCCTCACGATGGCATGAGCCCTAGGAGGCCGTCCTGTTGTAACATTTTCCCTTGGCTTGGTTTAGCTCTGTTTTACAAAGCTTCACTTTCTGTTTTATAACAGAAAAGATGTAACAAACTAGCATTTATTGTTCTATGTGAAAGTATTCCTATTTAACACACTGAAAAGCAGAAAAGTGATGTTTTAAGGACCTTTGATTTCCCAAGAAATTTATATGAACAGAGAAATTAAGACATCTTAATACAGGCTGTGTATTAAGACATCCTTGTACAGGCTGTGGAAATGCTGGAGAACAAACACAGGCCTCATAAAGACAGCTGGAGGAAAGCTTTTATTGCCATCATCATTACAGACACAGTCAATGTAAATGCTGCAGGGGCATATCTCCAAAACCTAGGGCAGTGTTTTGCCCAAAACCAAGCAAGTGATTTGTCCCAGTATGTCTACTTCCTATTTTTCGACATAAATTTGAAAAGGGATGATTTGTGGAACTTGGAGATTAAGAGTTCAGTGTCTCTGAGAATTTTTCTTCCTTTGTGAAAATACTTTATCAGACTGTCACATTTGAGGTTTTGCTCAGTTTTAAAAGGTGTCTTTAAACAAGGTGATGTTCATGAACATTGTGATTGGGGTTTTTTTTTAAATTACAATGTGCAGATTTTCAGACCGTGTCACAGTGCTGGTGGATTTCTTCAATTTCTTCACTTGTGCACCTTAGACTTGCTTTTATTCTCATCTGACTTCTTCATTCAAAATGCTTTTGTTCACTTTTTACTTTTGTTTAATTGTCTCTTAAAGAGCACACCACTTCAGAATAATTAATTCCTGATTTTTTGGATACATGAGAGTTGCAACAAATCACTGAAAGTAAAAATGAACCAATACCTGTGAATTTACTGCACAGCAATGCTCCTGATTGAGCCTTAAATGCAACAACAAAACACATCTGTGCTTTATATGTCAAAAGCCCTGTTATGCCCCTAACCATCTGGATCCATAGCTACTTTTGACATGGCTACCTTCTTCATTTTGCAATACGGGCTTGGATTAAAATGCATTATTCCTCTTGCCTATCTTTATTTAATATTCAGAAAAAAATTAGGAAAACCAGACAGATATAAAAACACTAGCAGTAAAGCAAAATGATCCCTTATGCACTAATGCCAGAAAATTATTTTGGGATGTTTTTTTGCTGTTACATCTAACACCAAGAGCAGCGGAGTCTATATGGGTAAGCATATGGTAAAGTACATTGAAAAGCGATTTGTAGCCCTTTCTTAAACCAGCATTTATGCTTTATTTCCTTGGTGCTTGGTTGAAGCCCACATTCTGTAGACGAAGAAGAGTACGATAAGATAGTACATGGAGCTCTTCAGAAGAATGATGATATATACTAAATATGCTGTCCTGTGCATTAACTGATCTGTAACAACTAGAAGACAGAAAAAGTCTTGTTTATTGTCAATACTGTATAGCCTCCTAAAAACTAGAAATGAAACAATGTAGTTAGTTTACTGCTGCAATTACATTGACACCAGTGCACAGCATAAACACTTACAATATCTCACTGTTCTTTAAATGAGTTTGCATTGCTAATGAGTTCTAGACCTTATGAGTTTCTTAGCACTGAACTGACTCTCAGTGCCACTGGGTTATTATTCCTTGTAAAGGCAAGAGCATAATTGTAGTGCTTCCAGCACTTACTATGATGTTTGTTTGAATCCTTTTGTGTCTTTGAACGTAAGTGCTCATGATTCTTCCTAAATCCCATTCAAGCCAAAAAAATGTCTTGCCCAAAGTTCTGGGTAATTGCTAGGCTGATGTAGCATCAGCTGAAATTAGCATTTAACTACTCCAAGTGTTTAAAAAAGTGGTTCTTAATGCAGGCTAGTAATCCAGTAGCCCAAACAGCATCTGTAGCATCTTAATAAAGCTACCTGATAAAGGTAGGATAGCCCCTTACAAGAAGTTAGTTCAGAGTAGCGCTGAAGTGGTTTTGAGTTGCAGACCCCAGACTGGAAAGATTTCCTGTATACTACTAAGAAAGATAATTTTAGTGATGTTCAGAGCATATGTAGCAGTATCTAACTATTGCATGACATGCATCACTTTCCCACACTTTAACACAATAAATTACCTCCATTAAAAACTGTTCTGCAGTCCTCTTCCTTAGGATAAGGCTTCACAGAATCTACTGGAAAGAGAGTTTAAATACCCCAGTTAGGCTTTTCTTTAATTTTAACAAACATGAATTGAGAAATAGGGGGGAAAAGAGGCTGTACAGGAACAAGGCTGGGAAAATGGAAAGTTAGTATTAAATAACAAAAAATGAGCCCTAAGATCAGTATGCCAAGCAGATATTCACAAGTAGGATTCATTTGCAGAGAGAATTGGAAGAGGAAAAATACTCAAAGAAGTGGCTGGGTATTTGTTGCCATAAGTGGGAGATGTGTCTTTGCCCTATCAGGAATGTGTCCATTAGGCTGTTCCTTGGCAAAGTCTCTCTTATTCAAAAGGGGAGTCAGTTTGATCATCTGACCTTGTCAGTGAAGACGCTAAAGTCTATTTGCCTTCACAACCTACTGTTATTAGAAATGCAGAATAATTTACATTGGAAGAGACTTTAGTTAATATGTTAGTGGTTGTTTAACAGCAAAAAATAATATTGAGGAGTGTATGATCTAAACTTTCCCCACTGGGAATCTTGGTGCTGTTTTTTCTCTAAAATACATCCTTTTTGTTCCTGAAATAGCAAATTTGAGTTTGTTCTTGTTTATGTTGTCTGTAGGCATTGATACAAACATTAAAGACATTTATATTTCATCTGTAAATACATCCTCCATCTGAATAAGCCTAAAGTGTATTTTTGTCAGAATATATTTTGAAGGTTAAAATGTAATTGTTGTTTATGGCCATGCTCTCACTCATTTGAGTGAGGTTAATTTATAGTAAGTGAAGCAAAGGTAGGTATGGAGAAAAGATTTATCTAGACCAGTTTGGACCACTTTTCTTATAGATGATTTAAACAATTTGGGTTGAGTGTAAGTTACTTTTTCTTTAAATTTGCATTGTCTTTCAGATTTTGCTTTGCATAATCAATCTTTCCACAATTAAAAACAAAATCTTATTTTTATACATGGCTATTAATTTACTTTTTCTGGATTGTGGGTAAGTAATATTTTTAAACTTTGTTCTACATCCTCAGTAACCTCATTTTCAACTCCTTAGTTTTTTATGGCTGTTACTAATGTCAGGGGGTGTCAGAGGGACTTACACCTGTAAGCTATGAGAGGTAATACTGTTTTCAGAAAACTCTGTAAGATGGAAACTAACAGACATGTTTCGGTGCATCTTTTGGAGCTGTGCTAGTTTACACCTGATGAGGTTCACTGCTATTATTTTCCTGATACAATGGGATTCTTACTTGAGGGCCGTAACACAGGCTGGGTTACTTTTCCTGGGAAAACTTTTGGTAGTTTCTCCAGTTGTGTATTTCAGCTATTGTGCCTAGGAGCACAGATGTCTTCAGAAACAGTAATAAAAAGTATTATTATTCTAATTTTATTGTAAAGAAAAATGATGTTTATAATAGTACATCAAATTACATTTTTAACATGTGGAATATACCTTGTGTTGGCAGTGAAACCTTTCCCTCTTCATGCTCATATTTGCAGTAGTATTTCTTGTCTTTGTTCTCTGCTGGTACAGTTAACCAGCTGGCAATTGAGTAGTCATCCTCTTCTGTGGACTGCCAAGTGTCACCTTTTACTATGTTGTCTGTTACCTCCTTTTCGTCATCAGTCCATGTCACCTTAATAACTTCTGGGTAGAATTTCTCAATAAGGCAAACATACATTATCTGATTTTCATATTTTTTCTGCAGGATTTCAGAGTTTGCTGGTGGAGAACTTCCTTTTTCTGGATGGATTATTGGAGGAAGAAAATTAATAAAACAGAGAGTTGGAAGATCAATAGTGTACAGCAAATAAATACACAGCAAAAAATACAAAATCTGGAGAGCAACAAAATAAATGCCTTTTTAAAAAATTTTAATATGCTCATAACAAATGTAAATGTTCTTTTAAGGAGAAACATTAAGAAACTCAAAAACTGTTGAATATATGAATAGCTGTTAATCTCTCGTGAAACTGAGTTAGAAATCTTTAGGTGGTTACACAAGAGCCTATACCCCACAACCTTCCAAGCAATACTGCTGTCAGAAAGTGTATTTGCCCGTTCAAGTCTCTGACAACTATTAAATAATAGTAACATTTCCTGAATAAACTTCATTTATTCAATAAGAGGAATTTAATATTGCTTTACAATATTTATGCAAAAACAAGTACATTAAAATTTTGTCCACAGAATATTAAATGTAGACCACCTACTTTTAAAATCTTAGCAGTCTTATGTCCCCAGTATAAGTCCCCACTGCTATATAATGAACATCTGCTATATCTATTAATTTTTTAAAAGCCAATATTAATTTTGTGATGTTTTTTAGGAGGTGAGGGAAGGAAGAAGAGACAGGAAAATGGAATCAGAAAATGCCCTGGACACCAAAGGTTGGCAATGCCATTCTGCCATACTAGATCTGTTTAAATGATTGAATTAGGACATCTGAAAATGAAAAACCAAAACTAAACTAAAGCAGAAGAAAATGCTATAGCTGGATAACATTTTCACATCTAAACAGCATATCCAGCCAGAGTTGTCATAGGTGTTGTGCTTTGGGAAACATGCTCAGTATGAACATACATGAATATATTTTAAATTAAAAGTGAGCTGTTTCCACAAGCTAATTTTATGTAATCTCAATTTCATTTGCCTCTCTGGATTAGGCCTGGATCCTCCCTGGATTAGGAGGGGACAAAATCATTCAGGTTTTGTCCACACTGAGATGACATTTTGATATTATTTAAGTGGATAGTAAATTTAAGGGTCTGATTTAGGTAAACATGAGCTTCTGCGGTGAGTGCATAGGCAGTGCTCACAGGCAATCCTTTTTGTCTATGCTTAGCTGCAAGTAGAGGCTGGATACAGTTTTCAAAACTGGCTTTTGTTACATAGAAAGTACTGCTTAATACTATTTTTTTATGGCGGCAGAGACATTTTTGGTATTCCTTTATCCCGCTTCTTCCCTTGAATTCCTATGTAAATTTCTGTCATTGAATTTGTGTAAGTAGATGCAGGGGGTGTAAACTGCAGTGTGACTGAGTCGTGCAGTTTTAATGCATTGGGAGAAAATACGTTACTATAAACATGCATTTTTGCCAAAAAGCTTCCACCTTTCTTTAAATGATCTGTCTGTTCTAGAGAAATCTTCTACATTGCTTCTCCCTAAAACAACTTAATGATTCTTTGAAGTATTTCAAACTTGGTGTTTAAAAAGAAAGATGACCTGTCTGCCTTCAAAAGGGTGTCTACCTTCCTTATATTAAGAATTTCCTTCGTTTTAGAGATGTCATTAAAATGACCATGTGGACCGAGCTCTGTTGTACCAGAAATAAAGTTGCTGACAACTTTATAGTTCTCTAACATTAATTTAGGAGTTAATTTTATCTTCTTTTTGCATCAGTCCTCTCAAGGATGGAAGATTCATGACTATTTTAGAGGTTTCTTTTAGATTTTCAAAGTTTAGTAAGTTGTTCTGACTAATTTCAGTCCATATAATAGCTTAGTTTGACATTATTCTCTTAGGCTATCAAGTCTAAATAGAGAGGCAAGAGAGTTTCTTCCAGCTGCTAGTTCATCCTGCTCTTTGTAGAGACTTCTGTTATGATGGAATAATTTCCACCTCTGGAATTTGCCATGTCATTCCATTTACTGTAAAAACACCCTAGGTGCGTAGCTTACATGAAACACCTAAATCATACCACAACACTGAGGAAACACATTGCTTGAATAATTGCAGCTGTGCGCATGCATTGAAGTGTCTCATGTACATATATGGGTAAATGGATGACAGTGGACAATTGAAAGAATTAAGTTTTGCAAATATATATAGATATGTGTGTGCATGTGTGTGTGTTTGCATGTGAGAAAAAAGTATTTATATGCATTTATCTGAAAAAAAGGGATGAAAACTTGTAGAATGGGCTGTAGGTTTTGATATATTTTCAGGTTGATCTGCAAAGTCATTGAAGTCAGCAGGACAGTTTTACACTGGCTTTTCTGGGCAAATTATCTGATACTTTCTGAAGAATTTTTAAGTAATGAACTTGCACTCCTCTGTCAGTTTTGATTTAGTTAAACATTGAAAAATTTTGTGGTTTACCTTGTTTAACAGTTTTCTAAGGCAGGTTTTAAGAGGTATATAGGTCTTACTTTTTCACATAATATATAGGTATGAGCAGATATTTCTTAAGCTAACATTTGTCTTTTCTCCCATGTAACAATGCAGCAAGGCTGCAAAACATTGTTCAAACAAAATACTGGAGTTAGGTTCATAACCAATGAGTTATTAATATTTAAGTTCAAAATATATGTTTATATAGATTAGCTGTCAAAAGTTTTCTTAATGAAACTCCTCTATAAATAAGATTAATAAATAAAGTCACTGTGTTCTTAAACTGAAATTTTAATTCTCACTGCTTGGATAATCCCACAAAATGGAGTAATTTGGTACTGACACTCAAAGCTCCTCTGTTCCACTTCAAGCCAGTGGGAGTTGAGGGTACTCAGCACACTCAGCTCATAAATAGCAGTCTTGTCCTTCTTGACAGCAACTTCAGGGATTATAACTGGTAACAATATAGTCCTGACCTATGGTGAGTCTTTCCAGATACCTTAAAGAGCTGTCCGCCTTCTTTCCAAAGCTTTCCCATTAGAAAACTTTTAAAACATAAGACTGAAAACACTTACTGGAGATGGTGAGTTTTGCACCAGAACCAAATACCAAATACCATCCCTTTACTAGTACATTCCTTTACTGACGCTGCTACCTGAAGGATGAGATGACGTACAAAGGAACCTGGACAAGCTCAAAAAGTGGGTCCATGGGAATTTCATGAGATTTAACAAGACCAAATACAAGATGCAACCCCTGTGATCAACATAGGCTGGATGAACAGATCAAGAGCAGCCCTGCTGAGAAGGATTCGGGGGTGCTGGTGGATGAGAGGCTGGACATGACCCAGCAAAGTGCACTCACAGCCCAGAGAGCCAAATGTGTCCTGGGCTGCCTCAAAAGCAACATGACCAGCAGGGCAAGGGAGGTGGTTCTGCCCCTCTGCTCTGCTCTGGTGAGACCCGTCCTGGAGTGCTGAGTCCAGCTCTGGGGTCCCGAGAACAGGACGGATGTTGATGTGTTGGAACAAGTGCAGAGGAGGCCAACAAGTTGCTCAGAGGGATGGAACACCTCTTCTATGAGGAAAGGTGGTGAGAACTGGTATTGTTCAGCCTGGAGAAGAGAAGGCTTTGGGGTTGCCTAATTGCTCCCTTCCAGTACCTGATGGAAGCCTACAAGAAGGATGGAGTGAGACATTTTACAAGAGCACGTAGTGACAGCAAGGGGGAATGGCTTCACACTGAAAGAGAGCAGGGTTAGATTAGATCTTAGGAAGAAGTTCTTTACTGTGAAGGTGGTGAGGCACTGGAACAGAGAGTACAGAAAAGTTGTGGATGCCCCATGCCTGGAAGTGTTTAAGGCCAGGTCGGATGGAGCTCTGAGTAAGCTCATCTAGTGGAAAGCGTCCCTGGCCACAGCACTGGGGTTTGAACTAGATGATCTTTAAGGTCTCTTTCAACCCAAGCCATTCTACAATTCTATGATTTTGGCTGGGAAAGTACATTTAACAACTATAATATGAACAATAAGATTCTCTTGATTTGGCTGAATGTAGAATGTAGAATATTTGGATTCAATCTCAGTTAATCTTGCTATTCACAAAGACCCTTATATAAGTCCTGGTTTTCTCCATTTTGTAATGATCTTAAATTCTTCAACGTGAAGTAACTACAGCACTTTTACTCTATTAATGAGTCAAAAGCCTTGGTCTCATAAAGAAAAAATCCTACAGAAATAGAGTGATGCTTGAAAATAATTTATTTTAAACTGTAGATAGGAAAAGCATGGCAACTGCCTGATTAGGCAGGTAAGGGTTTTCTCTAAAAACAACATGCTTATCATGCCATAGATATTTCCACTGAATTATAGCTATGATTTACTTAGTCCTTCTGGCATAAACCATTAAAGCCAATCTTTGCTTGATATGTTAATATAGGTTTATGTATTAACCAGGCTTAAAACACTTGGTAGCAATAGTTCCTCTGCCTTGTATTTGTATGGTTGTTCACTCAAGATTATGGCATTTAAAGCACATGTAGTGGGAAAAATATTTTTGTCTTCCACTTTCTATTAAAATAAATATCTCTGCAAGAAAGGCAAAAAAGGGATTGCTTCTTCATTAAGCAATTGTTAAGCAGCAATTTACCATAATTAGTATTGAATAATTAAGTTTATTTGTTAAGCAGTTACAAAGCAATGAGAAGAACATTTGGAGGTACTAATTTATTTCTATTGCCAAAGTGTTGTGTATGTGACAAAATAATTATGAATGAATTATTTCACTTTTACTAGCCTAATTCAAAAAGATTTTTTGCAATGACCATTGCATACTGCTTTTTGTATCTGTATTAGAAAGAGTTTTTCTTTTTTCGTGCTTAATTTTCAGCTGCTTGATTCCCTGCTAATTCCTTCAGTGCAGCTGGAGGAAAGGATGAGATCTCTGAAAACCATTACAGACCATTTTCCACCAGATTTCTAGAAGAACTATGATCAAAAGTGGCTCGAAATAGCTCCTTTTTAGACATGTTTGTGATCCTAAACCATTGCAGTACAAATACCACAAGGCTCAATGTAGGAATTATGAGCTGGGGAGGAAAATCCTGCACAAGGAATGGCGCTGACTGAGGATCTAAGTGAGAGTATTACACTCATCTGTATGACCACTCCAAGCTCCTATAGCTTATTGTATGAACAATATACATACAACTTACAACTTCCCTGAGACAATGAGTTTTGTACCTGAGTTAAACACCTTGTTGTAATAACTCTGAGAGAGTATGATACTCATCTGTATGACCACTCCAAGCTCCTATAGCTTATTGTATGAACAATATACGTACAACTTAAAACATACAACTTACCTGAGACAATGAGTTTTGTACCTGAGCCAAACACCTTGTTGTAATAACCAATCACAGTGAATAAAGCCTTTACAATATCAGTGCAGCTCAGCTGTGTTTGCATACGTAAATAGTACTCTTCAAGGAAAATCAGATTTGCTATATAATCAATTTTTAGACCCTAAGATAGTGAAAAAGGAGCAGTCATCTAAAATAAACTAAATGTAACAAAAGAGTGGAAAAAATGTGGAATTTTTGGGGGGCAAATATGTTGCTAAATGGACAGGATTCATCTCAAATAATTTGTGTCTTCTGAAAGTTTAGGTGGACAGCGCAGATGGAGCACCTTGGCTCCATCTCTACTTTCTGGAAACAGGCAGCATCACCATAAGATCTGTTGGATCAGATGTTGGTGAACTAATTTGTTCCCTATACACCCACATAGGATTAGACCTAGAACTGGTGAACATTATGCAGAGATCTGAGGAGCATGAGACTATTGACCAATATTTTTGTTATCAGTAACATGAAGCAAAACTGCATCGATTTGAATCAGAACCTCCACTAACAAGATACACCATTTTCAGCTGGTCAAAATTAGGCAAACTATTTCCATCTCAGATGCTTAGCGGAGCCAAATTACAGGCAAGTATCACAGCACCTAGGGTTTACTTGAAGCAAAATATTTTGAATAGCAGTAATAACTGATAATAAGCAGTTTCTGCAAAAGCTAGGAAAAGAGAGCAGCCTTTCAACTATGCCTATCTTAAAAGGTGCAACTTACTGTTCTGGGCATATCTCAGATAACTCTCTCATTTGATATGGTCAGATACAGCCTCACCACCTTCACAGTAAAGAATTTCTTCCTAAAATCTAATCTAACCCTGCTCTCTATCAGTGTGAAGCTATTTCCCCTTGTCCTATCACTACGTGCTCTTGTAAAAAAGTCTCTCTCCATCTTTCTTGTAGGCTCCCGTCAGGTACTGGAAGGGAGCAATTAGGCAATGCCAAAGCCTTCTCTTCTCCAGGAGATTCTTTGCTTTTCAAAGAATATATGTAAGACAGAAGTAGGACATATTACTTTCAGAATGGATTAGGAATATCACAAAGGTCAGATGTGCATATTTAGAGACAAAAAAACACCTTTCTATTCTCCAAATGCTTTCTTTGCTATATTCGAATTAATTTTTACATAAAAGAATCATAATGGGCTGTTATAGGTCTTTGCTGTAATAGCTGTTGTGTTTCCCCCATTTCATGCATAAATAAAGAACAATTACATTCCTGCAAAACATTGAGAACAGTTAGAGAGAATTAAAATAGCAGAGCACTTCATGCCAGCCAATATCTAGCTGTATTGAAAAGCATTTCAGAAGTACTCAGGTTTTATATTTTGTACTTACTTGAAACTCTAAGTTCAGTTCCACTTCCAAATATTTTGACATCAGTATCCCACAGTCTGATAGTGCTTAGCAATATCTTCTGCACTGCACTTTTCTTGCATAGGCTACAGAAAAAGTCTTTTTGATTTAGAGGCTGGTGATAAATCTGACTGAGTGCTATAGCTGAATTTTCAGCATTGACTAGAGTGCTATTTCTAGAAATACTTTAATTTTTGTAGTGGGTAAAAATTTCTGAAAATTTTTGGTCAGAGGCGTGAATAGAAAACATTTTAAATTTCTCTGTAACTCTCCTCGGCAGTTTGCACTTTGACTTAATTATCAGTTATCAATTATCAATTATCAGTTATCAATTATCAAGCCATCTTGATAATATCATGTAGTTTCTAAGTAACATAGTGTAGGCATTGCTATATGCTTTATACTGAAAATGGCATTCATCCTATTGATCGCATAGCTTCACCACAATTTAAAACAATAACAAATGCAAAAGTTACTTTCAGTAGGGCCAGGAACTAGAAATTTATTACATTTGGGGAATTTTTCTTCCCAGTCAGTTTAGACCAGACCACTTCTGTCAATAAGAAATTTTTCATTTCTCACGTGCTGTTCTGGGAGTTAACTTTCAAGAAGTTCACTTTTGTTTCCTAGAACAGGATAAAATCATCACAAAATTTAATTTTTTTACCCCTTCTCATTTTTCCATTCCCCCATCCTTTATAAGTATTCAGCATTTGCTTTAGAGGCAATCTCTATTCATGAGGTTAATACATTTATTGATGATCTACCTACCCAATCAGGGCACCATGCACAGTTCACAAGCAAAATATGATTTATCAGGGAGAAATTAATTTTCCTCACAGTCTCTCAATCTTGATTATCTGAGAACCTGAATGATTCTGTGAAAATCAGTTCAATGATAATGGTACTTACCAGAGACAATTAACTTTGTTCCCATGCCAAAGTATTTAATCCAGGAGCTCCACACTATGTTTTGTCTTTGCAATAAGCTCGCATGCTCTCTTGATATACCATTGATGAAGAAAATCCCAATTTTTCTCAATCGTCCCTGGGAATCTGCATGAAGATCTGGTCCTTGGCTGCTGGGAGGTTGTTGGGAATTTCAGATGTGAATCTCAACGTTCAGCCAATAGCTAATGTCCTTCAGAGAAAATCTTTCTCCTGAAGTGGTACAAATTTTTTAGATAACCCCTACACTTAATGTCTTAGAATTAGATGGTGGTTTTTCTTCGATTTTAAACAACAAATAAGAACACAGAGTTCTGAATGTAAAAAACCACATATCTTCAGGTGAAAATCTTGCTCTTTACCAATGGTGTATACCTGCAATTAAATGACATCAAATACTTCTAGCATGGAGTTAATTTCTCATCGTTGGAACACAGAAGAGGGAAAGGAGGGAGAGCCAGCACCAAAAGCATTGTGAAGTTGTCTGTGTGCTGCAAGTTGCATTTTCTTGCTCCAATGTGTGCTGCAGGTTGCATTTTCTTGCTCCAAGTACATGGTTATTGTCTGCCCATCTCTAGGAATCACCCCAGGCTTTGCTACAGCAGCTCACTGTCAGCTTTTTATATACTAGCTGGTGGGAGAAGGAGGCTTTCCCTTGTGCAGATTTTTCTTATGAAACAGCCCAAGATAACATCAGAGGAGTTACCACTACTGTCAATCAAACAGCCTGCATGCTTAGTTTGGCATTTAAAATAAACTGAGTTAGAGTACTTCTGGGATCCCTTGTAGCATATTGACTGCAAAATTTTGTTGAGAAATTACTATTTGCGGCTAGAGGGAGGAACTAGAGGGTGAAGGTCTCTTAAAAAAACCCCCAGTGGTCTACTTTGTAGTCTTCTGGACAGAAACATCCTAATCAAAACCACAAATCAAGGGCAGGAGTGATGTAGACAGAATGATGCTGACTGGTGCTTTTCCTGCCATGCCCTTACACATGCAGTGAATGAAACCACCCCTCTGGGTTCTGGCCAGACAGGGTTCATTTTTGCAGTGGACAGGAGAGTGCATGGTTAGGACACACAAGTTATTCTACACCACCCCACCTTATTGCTGGGTGTGGAGGAGACTTTTCTGGTGGAGAAGGGGTTCCTTCTGGTCAAGCACGTGTGGCAGAGTGAGCAGTTGGATAATTCTGGTTCTGGGCAAGAGGAAGCAGTCAGCTAATGCCAGTTCCAAGCAATCATGGGGGAATTGTATTGTATGTTGCACACTTTATTATTAACATTGGTGCTATTATTGTAGCTTTCTTATCTCATTGTTTCCAGTAAGTTGCTCATATTTCAACCTGTGATTTTTACCTTTCATGCCTTCAGTTCTCCTCTCCAGCCCTCCACAAGGGAGGAGGGGGAGGAAGCAAGCATAACACAGTTTGAAGAGTTTCAGTGGGAGCATTACAATGGGGAGTACCATTCCTAAACCATGACAGCCTTATTTGGTGTCCAAATGGAGTATGAAATATTGAGAAAACAACAGGTCTGTCCGGAGCTGGTTGAAAACAAATTTCATCCAGGAATTTCTTATATTAAGTATGGAGCCACTGGTTACAATTTTACTTGATCCGTTCATGTGGTTGTGCTACCTAACCCTATATATATTCCTGTACGTGCTCCTTGCAGTGCTCTTTTTCAGAGCAGGGAGAAGGATCAAGGTTGCTTTGTTGATGTACTGGCGGATATCAGCTAATGACATGACAACATCAAGGGCAATGAGGGACATTTGGGATTTGTATTCAGTGTTGCCCTCCTATCCTTACCTTGGGAGAACCTTTGGGAGTCTATTAATAATTGTACTAGTTTGAAAATGAACCAGTGGGAGATTGCAAGTCAGAATTATAATTTAATAGGAAAATTAAAATAAATGCAATAGTAAAAGAACACTGACAGAGTCAGGATACAACCTGACACCCTGTCAGTCAGGGTGGTGGTAGCAGTCCAGATGAAGTGGTCCTGTAGAAGCAGTGATCCTGTAGAAAGGTCTGGTCTTCACCTGAAGGTCCAGTGGTAGCTCTTGTCCTCTGGGAATCCAGTAGGTAAGGGCCCTTTGTGCTGTTTCAAACCTCAGATTATATCCAGGTAGGAATGCTTGGTTCCTCCCCCTGGGCGGAGCATCTCACAGTAGGCTGCTGTAATTCTATGAGTCACGCAGTGAGGCTAGATGGCCCATGAACAGAAGGATACCCTCTGGAGGGAGTTATCAGGGATGTGTCATGGAAGAGATAAAGAACCCTGCCCTACCTGGTTTTAACAGATGGTGATAGAATACATACTTTTGGTTACATCTGACATTGTAATCTAAGACAAAAATCATACCCAGTTTGTGGAAGGAAAAGGAGAGGACAATCTTCCCAAGATTTTCACCCCTTTTTCCTGCTTTAGGCCTGCTACAACAGCTTTTGAGAATTTTGAATTTCCCTTGGATGTTAAGGAAAGCATGCTCTTGTTGCTAAGTATGCCAGGACTCCTCAGTGTGGCCCACACCACGCTTAGAGTCAGGACAGAGATATCTAGGGAGGTTATTCAGAGATCTAACTCCAGGGTAGATAGTCATGAGTGCCATGGAATGTAGGAGAAAATGGGCCAGATTTTGAAGGATTATTCTTCTCCAATGTTTTGGAAGTTAACCCTTGAACATCCACAGGACCTTGGCAGAGGTGTAACTTACGGCAATGTGCCCTGCCTACTCATTACTGGACACAATTCAATACTGGACAGCACCCTCAGGGGGAAGAGAAGGGTGCATCGTGTAGACGCACAAGTGTCCAAGAGTTGGCCATAAAGGACAAGTGGAATGGGCTGCCAAAATGAAAGTGTCTCAGATGGATCTGGACTGGCAAGGATGAATTATTTCTGTCTTAGTGGGCCCATGACACCTCAGGTCATCAGGGAAGAGATGCAGCATACAGATATGTTGATCAAGGGGTGTACTTAATCATGGACATTATCTTCCAGATTATTGACAGCTGGGAAACGTGCACTGCAATCAAGCAGACCAAGAGGGTAAAGCCTCTGTGGTATGGGGAACCATGACTGAAATATAAATATGGGGAGGCTTAGCGGATTGATTGCATCACACTCCTGCAAACCCACCAAGGCAAGCTCTACATTCTTATAATAGGGGAAGCAACCACTGGAGGTACAGGAGGTGTACCCTGTGCCTCACACCACTGCCCAGAGCATCATCTTGGGCCTTGAAAAGCAAGTCCAGTGGCAATATGGCATCCTAGAAAGAATTGAATCAGACAACAAGACTCATTTTAAAAACAGCCTCATAGACAGCTGGGCCAGAGAGCACAGTATTGACTGAGTGTATCATATTGTCTCTCATGCACTAGCCTCTGGGAATATTGAATGGTACAATGGACTATTAAAAAGCTGTAGGTGGTGGGACCTTCAAACATTGTGATCTATGTTTAGCAGAGGCCACTTAGTTAGTTAACACTTGAGGCTCTACTAATTGACCTGGCCCTGCTCCATCAAAGCCTCCACATAGCAGAGAAGGGAATAAAGTCCCCATGGTGCGTAGGAGGAATACGTGTTAGGGAAGACAGTTGGGATTAGTCCTGCCTCAACCAAAGGCAAAGCCATCCATGGGCTTGTTTTTGCTGAAGGACCTAGGTGCACTCAGTAGGTAATGCAGAGGGATGGGGAAATGCAATTTGTTCCTCAAGGGGATTTGATTTTTGGGTAAGAACAGTAATGTTGAATTGCATAATATTGATTGCTGAATGACACTGCCACTATATGCCGTAACCAACCATGGACAATGAGCATGGACTGCTCCAGATATACCAGTCATGATCTCCTGATGCAGCTTGCAACCACCCAACAGCAAACCAGCCCTCCTGCTCCTGGCAGATAGGACCCACAGTCATGGACTAAATGAACTCAACAGATGTCTTGGAGGGACGGCCACTGGCTACAGAAATGATACACATGCTTTTGTTTATATATAGATGCGTGTATATATGTACATAGCTGGAAGGTGTAAGATCTGAGTATGATGTAGATGGTATAGAATAAGGAATGGATAATGTCCTGGTTTCAGCCAAGACACAGTTAATTTTTGCAGTAGTCAGGAGGGCCACCTGTATTCTACACTGTAGAGGTGTGTTTTCCCACTCCATTTTTGCTAAATTGCCTGCCCCCACCACGTTGTCCTCCCTCCCCCCGCCCCTATTCCTAACCACTCTCTTAGGTTCTCCCCATTTGTTCTGTACCCTAATCCCGCCCATGTACTGCCCCTGTGCTTTAATTAATGGGACCATTAATCCATGTGCTCTCTCCGCCCCCCTCATCCCCATACAAAATCCAGCCTCATACCACGTGGCTCTCTCCGCATGGGGAAAACGGCTGTGCTGGTCCTCTCTGACGTGGGGATCCAGCCTGCGGCCATGTGGCCCTCTCTCTGCCTCTGAGAGCCATGGGAATGAGCATCCTCTGAAGCCCCCATGCAGGGAGCCCTCTCGCCTCCTTTATTGCCGCCGTGTTGCAGAAGCTGAGAGCTAGCCAGAGCCATGTGGGGCTGTACGGAAGGGGCTACGGGAAGTGGGACAGCTTCTCTCCCCAAGGAAGCCCCGCTGCGCTCCCTGGAAAGGCTGTGGCTGCTACCAGCAGAAATGACACACTGCAACACTACACCACCTTGTGTCACTCATGGGGGCAGGGGAAAAGGGGATCTCTTTTGGTCTGGGTAGCATGGCAGTGGTTTGTGTTTTACATGGCTCCATGTGGGGAGTTCTCGCGTATGAATAATTTGCCTCTTTCTTGTACACTGTCATTAGTTCTGTTACTGTTCCTTTTCATATCTCATTGCTGTTTCCAGTAAATTGTTCTTATGTGAAGCCATGATCTTTTCCTTTTGTGCCTGCCTTCAGTTCTCCTCTCTAGTTCACTGCAGGTGGGAGGAGGAAGGGGAAGTGGGAGTGAGGGAACAACACAAGGTTTGGAGTGATTCAGTGGGAACACTAAATTGGGGAATACCATTCCTAAACTATGCCGATTCTATTTGTCTTAACATGAAATGGAGGGAGAGGATTGTCATAAGCAGCACATCATCAGCTCTGATAGGTAAGAGACTGTAAATTTCTAATTTAAATTGGTCTCTGTGGAACTTTGTGGTAACTGAATTAGGGTAGACAGGGTTTAGTTTTTCCAACAGTTTACAGTTGCTTACATGTACAGCAGAGAAGATTATAGGGGGAAACTTTTTCTCAAAAGTGCTAGGCAGTGGCAAGCATATCATTCCCACCACCAAGGTACTTCCTTCAGCACACTGTATTTATTTTCTGCCTACTCTTTCCTATGGGAGAAAAGTGGCTGGGCTAGAAAATCACTGCTTCTCTGTTTGCTCCCCTAAAGACCACCAGAATTATGCCATGGCTGTGTAAACCAAAGGAGCAGGTGAGTGTCCAGTATTTATTTGCTAAGTGTTAAGGCAGTGAAGACTTCCTTTGCCCTTAAAATAGTAGATGTTGAAGATGTTGAAGTGGATGTGTTGAAGACAGGAGTGCTAATGATAAACCAGACTTTGAGAAGGACATTTATGCAGGGTTACCTGCTTTCTTGCAGTAGCAGAAAAAGGTTGGGCCTTTCAGCAGCTCACTGAGACGGAGTGAGAAGACTGGTGGAGTGGCACAGTTACAACCTTGCGGTTCAGATGTTGTGGGTAGTTTTTTTTGCCTTGATGATCTTTGCATTTCTATCACAGTGAGGATCCCAGTAGGCACAGTAGTAAGTAGCAGCATCATCTGGAATGACATCTTTTATTGTAAGAACACACTGCCTCTGGGCAGATTTTCTTTCAACCAGGTATCTGTTTGCTTGAAAGCCACCTTCAGCAGTAAATTTGTCTCCTAAAAGGAACAGGAGCCTCTCTGGAGCTTCACCCTCCTTCTGCTTATACCAGTGTATGACAATGCCATCAAAATTTGCCCCTGATGCTTGAATTTCACATGTCATCCGTGCACTTTTTTGGAACTTGGTGATGGATATAGGACTCTGCCTGGGAATTTCCTGTGCAAATCCATCTAGGAAAGAGAAAATGAGAAATTATGTAATTAATAATCCAGGGATTTGGAAAGATGCCTGTTGGCAAAGCCATGGGTGGCCTGTGAGGAAAGGTAGGAAAATAAAGAAGTACTTACAAGACCAAGAGGCTGTGGCCACAAGCATTACCAGCAGCAGCATGTTTGCTTGTCACACTTTGCTGTCACTGAGATTCAGAGGAGGATGAAAGGGACTCTAGATGTGAACCGTGTTGTGTGGAAGGAGGAGGTGGCTCTCTTGAACGGTCTTCAGTGATGAATCTTCTGTGTGCAAACAGATGGGGTGTCTTCACAAAAAACCCTCTCCAGGCTGCCAAATATTAAAATTGGTGACAAGGCTGTAGTCCTGTCTGCTTTTCAAGTTAATATGGGAAATATTGATAAATCCAAGGATTGTGGCCCTATAAAACTCTAGTCAAAGTGACTGAGAAAAGGTTGCAAGCAAGAGCATGTCCAGATATGTATGGTGGAGTGAAGGTTTCAGCCTGGAGCTTACCCTGGTGGGCAGTGAGTGCATACCTCACGTGAGGGGTGCAGAGACGTGCACCGTCAGAGCAGGTGGGGACTGCTTTTGGCTGCTTCAGATTAGTCATCTACATGCAGGGTGCAGAAGTGCCCAGGGTGCCCCTGTGCTGGTACTGGCCTTCACCAAAGCAGCTGAAGGCCATCAAACTGCAGCAACTGCAGAAGCTCCACTGTGGGGACTTGCCTCTGCTTTGGTTTAGGGTGTGGGAGGAAATGCACAGCCGCAGGATTTCAGTTTTATAGCTTAGCTGAGATGCAAACACTTCTTGGAAAAAAGGTTGGAAAATAAAAGAGAATAGCTGTTGTCAACAGCCATTGCCGAAACACATCTTGATTGAGTCGGTCTGATGCTGTGGGGGACTCCCCTGTGGCTGGTGAGCCCGGGCTGTCGGTCGATGGGAGTGAAGGTGAGTTGCTTCATTCTCCCTCCTGCTGGCAGCTGACCACATGCAGCACACTGGTGGTTTGCTAAGTTGCTAAGTGGTTTGGAAAAGTGCATGTGAATGCAGAGCACTGAGGAGAGTCAGGCAAGAAGAGACAACTGCCTCTCTGTGGCAATGGAAAGGATCCTCCTCCTTCCTGATAAATAACTGTGGGAAAGCCTGTTTAATTTTCCATCGGGCCACCCTGAGGTGAAAGGAGGGAGAGTCAAAAAAGAGATTACTTATCCCAGCAGCCTCCTGCATGGGCAACTATAGCTAGTCAGAGTGAAAACTGCACTGGTTATTGTATGTTGAGGACCAGAAATCAAGCCCCTGTTACCAAAAACTACCATGTAGTAGAAACAGTAGCAGTACATTGATATTCTTCTGATCACAAAGCAGAAATCTGTCAGGCACCCAATTTCAGATGAAGAGTAAAGGAATATATCCGTGACTGGCTCTCACATGATTAAATGCCTGATTTACAGACGCTGTCTAGGTTTTGTACTGTAAGCTTTCTAACAAAGTAAGTCTCCAAGTAGCAATAATTACTGGCCAAACATGATAGTGTCCATGCCAAGAAGAAACATACAGTGGCCGGAATATTGTTTTACAAAATAGCTTTCCAGGTTCAAATTATCACTAAATAGACTTGTCACTGATGAAATGGCCAAAATCCATTTTTCAAAGAGCTTTGTTATTTAAAGCTATCTAAATAACTTCGTCCTTATACATTAATGCTGGCTAATCCTGATCACCTTCTTCACCTTCCTATGTCTGTAAATGGTTTCCAGGATTAGTGACTCCGTCACCTTCCCAGACTGAGATAGGTCTAACCTGACTGTAGTTCCCTAGGTCTTCCTTTTTCTCTTTCTTGAAAATAAGAGTGACATTTGATTTCTTCTAGGCTTCAGGAACCTGTGCTGATTGTTGTGACCTTCCAAAGGTAAGCAAGAGTGTCTTTGCAAAGGCATTGGCCAGCTGCCTCAGCACTTGTGGCTACATTCCATCAGGCACCATGGACTTAGGTGTGTGCAGTTTAAGTTCTCAATAGCCTGATCCTCCTCCACCAAAGGCTATGTCTTTCTTACTCCAAATTTTCATCTGGTCTCGGGAGCCTGGGATGCCTGAAGGCCATTCGTACAGGTGAGTGCCGAGGCAAAGGAAACACTGAGTACCTCAGGTTTTTCCATGTCATACATCACCAGTTTCCCTGCCCCATCCAGCAGCTTTCCCTAGCCTTTCTTTTGCTGCTGCTGTATTTGTGTAATCCTTTCTTGTTCCCCTTTACATCATTTGCTAAATTCAATTCTAGCTAGGTTATTGCTTTCGTAAGCCCATTCCTGCATGGTTGAACAGCAGCTATATACTTCTCCTGGATCACCTGCCCCTGATTCCACCTCTTTTATACTTCATTTTTATGCCTGATTTAAGTCAGCAGCTTTTTCTCATTCATGAGGTACTCCTGCTGCCTCTGCTTGGTTTTCTAGGTGTCAGGCTGGACCTTTCTTGAACTTGGAGAGGATTCTTGAATATCAGCTAGCATTCCTGGACACTTCTCTCCAGGGTTTTATCCAATGTGGTGCTTCCAAGCAGATCTCTGAAGAACTTTAAAGTCTGCTCTCCCGAAGTCCAGGGCTGAGTCCTGCCTTTTGCTCTCCTGCCTTCTCTCAGGAGTCTGAGTGCCACTGGCTCATGGTTACTGCAGCCAAGGCTGCCCTGACCTTTCCGTCCACAACAAGGTCCTTGTTGGCTGCCCAATCACCCATGTCAGGAGGTTGCTGCCAACTCATTCCTGAAACCTCCTAGACTGGTTGTAAGAAATTCTCAGATCCCACAATACAAAGACAAAAGGCAGGCTGACTGGAGTTAACATCTGAGGTCACACGTACTACAGCCTATTTTTCAAATAGGAGGACAGAAACATCCATAGCAAGATGTTATATACCCAAATCACATAGAAACTTTAGCAAAAAAAGTGTTCAGAACCTGTGGAACTATAACCCCATCACTGTGGAAGTATTTGTGCTCATTTTATAAGGTCCAGTTGCATTAGAGGAATGTCTCAAAGGATACTGAACATGTGCGCTCTAATTCAGAAAATTTAAGACATAAAAGTATCTCAGTGTTCTGACATAGCTGTCAGGAAAATGCCAGCTTTCCTGGAAGCAGTCTTTGATTGCAGAATCTGATTTCTAAAACTCAGTACACTTAACCCAAAGGCTCTGAGAGTCTCTGCTTGTCTACAGCATAGCTCATGGCTCAGGATTTCAATTTATGTCTTGGACATATCAAATGAGGAATTGTGATGATAAAATTAGGTTTTCTGGGCTGTTGTGGGAATTTTTAGTGACTGAAATGCAAAGGAAGGCAAAAGAAAAATATGAAGGAGGACATGCAAGATCACCTGGTCTTCCCTCCTTCTTTCATATTCCTGTCTTTTTTTCAACAGAACATACTGAGGGGATGAAGAAATGTTGCTCTGCTTGCTAGGATTCTAATAGAGAAGAGAAATTTATGATTCACACACAGAGACAGACTGTGTTCACTGTCAGGTGGGTGCTTTCAGTAAAATCTAGCTGTATTTTAAGAGCAGTGTTTCACATATTTATCTTAAAGTGTCAGGAAGGCTTCAGTCTCTGGATGTTGCAGATAAATATGAGTACTGAAATGATATGCTGATCGTCAACATCAGATATTTAACACTTGTCATAAGACATTGTTGTTTTTCCTCTCCTGCTGCAGAAAATCATGCAAGGGGCGGAATAGGGAAGTATTTGAATATTTAGCAGAGTTCAGAGCTTGCGGTTCAGAGCACAAAGAGTCTTTTTGTAAGGCTTATCTTTGCCCGGCTAATGTTGTGGTGTCTTGATAAAACCAGTACGCACAGTAATAAATGCCAGAATCCCTCGGGGTTAAAGAATGTATCATGAGACCATATATGGGCTGAGTAGGATCATTCCGAACTTGAAATCTATTTCTTTCCATGTCGTCGTCAAAAACAGACGTCTCTCCAGTCACATACAGTATCCTCTTTGGCGGCTCTCCGGGAAGCTGCCTGTACCAGTGCACAGTCTTTTTCTCCTGCAGTTGGCACGATAGGCTGGCAGACAGGCCCTTCATCCGAATCTGCAGCTCTGGGGTTTGCTCCGGCACTGACTGCGTGTCTACACCTGGAAGTGAAAACAGAGAAATTGCATGAGGGGAGAAACTCCTGGAGTTTGGAACCCGTCCTGTGTTCACTGTAGATAGGAAGGAGAGAGGAGAGGAAAAAGAGCTTACAGGACCAAAATGAAGTTGCAAGAAGGACTGGAAACAGCAACATACTGCCTGTGCAGATTAGACCTGAAAATGAAATAAATTGAGACAGAAATGTTATAAAACTCTTCAGGGGGACAAGCCATCTAATGACTCGAGGAGGAAATTACTCATTCAGCACATCCAATGGTTGTTCTTCAGCTCATTACCACAGAGGGTGTTAAATTTACCAACAAGCTAAACCACAGCAGAAACAGCATAGAAAGGACAAAAAATAATCTGAAAAAAACTTGTTCATCTATCTACCTACTACACTTGTATCAGACTTACTGAGCACACACATAAAAAACTCAAGTTGTTCAGCCTGGCCCTTACCAAGGATATCCTCCTCTTCTCAGACACCTCAAAGCTGTCCCAGAAGAATGTTCCACCAGCCTTTCCCTAGAACTTCAGAGAACCATAGAATAATAGAATGTTTTGTATTGGGAGGGACCTTAAAGATCATCTAGCTCTCACCTCCTCTCCATGGGCAGGGATGTCAGCCTCTAGGTCAGGTTGCTCAGGGTCCCATCCAACCTGACCTTGAACACATCAAGGGGTGGAGCATCTAGATCTTCTCTGGGTTGTTTGTTCCAGTGCCTCACCACTCTCAGAGTTAAGAACTTCTTCCAATATCTACTCAAAAGCTCTTTCAGTTTAAAACTCTTCCCCCTTCTTCTATCACCATCTACCTGTGGCAGCCCAGAATACTCCTCAGACCATACAGAGGGGTCTGGAGTCATGCCAGACAGTTCGGAACTCGAGACGAAAGCACAGAACTCNCCAGTCTCTTGGCTTGGGCTCGGGACTTTTTAAGATCAAGAAACAGCCATAAAAAACCACAAAGAACACTAATATCTACCCATGTAAAGATTTGTTTTTCATAAGCCCCCTTTAGGTACTGTAAGGCTTCCATAAGGTCTCCCCTTAGCATTTTCGTGTCCAGGCTGAACAGCCCCAACTAGGCCTTAACTAGGCCTGTCACTAGTAACCTGCCAAGGTTCAATACTGGCCCCAGTATTGTTTAACTTGTTCATCAGTGACCTGGATGAAGGGGCACGTGCCTCCTCGGTTCACTGAGAGCACGAAGCTGGGAGGAGGAGGGGTGGCTGATACACCGGAGGGCTGTGCAGCCCTTCAGAGGGGCCTTGGCAGGATGGAGAGACTGGCAGGCTACTTCCCACCTGAGGGCATCTGCCTGCAGCAGTGTGGCAAATGGCCGGTGTTGTACGTGTTTCTTTAAGTCGGTGTGGAATTTATGAGGCTGGTTGAGGACAACATGGGCTGGGCTCTGTGCTGCCCTTACACCTGGCTCGAGCAAGGTCTCACCACCAAAGGATGCCTGGGNCGTGCCTCCTCGGTTCACTGAGAGCACGAAGCTGGGAGGAGGAGGGGTGGCTGATACATCGGAGGGCTGTGCAGCCCTTCAGAGGGGCCTTGGCAGGATGGAGAGACTGGCAGGCTACTTCCCACCTGAGGGCATCTGCCTGCAGCAGTGTGGCAAATGGCCGGTGTTGTACGTGTTTCTTAAAGTCGGTGTGGAATTTATGAGGCTGGTTGAGGACAACATGGGCTGGGCTCTGTGCTGCCCTTACACCTGGCTCGAGCAAGGTCTCACCACCAAAGGATGCCTGGGGTGAAGTGGAGGTCTCACAGCCCTGCGTTGTTTCAGTGAGGCACAGAGGAGCACCTGCGCCTCTGTACCAGCCCTTGTCCTCACTCTCCCTTCACCCTGAAAAGTGAGCTCTGTTGTAAATCTGGTCTGCTGAGGAGAAAAGACACACAAAGACTCTCTGGAAAAAGTCAGACAGCAAAGGCTGCCTCAGACATTGGAGGGGGGCCAAAGTGTTTATTTTACCTCTTGTGTCAACTATAAATTCTGACCAAAAGTAAGTGACGCATTAATTGACATATTTAACTTTCATGCCCCTTGGAATGCAAATGAGGAAAGAACATAACATATGTAATACATGTATGACCAAAGTTACAAAACCCCATCTACAGCATGTGATTGTTCCATCTCACTGGAAAGGGCTAAAACTTTATGGTATAATACAGGGGCTTTGGGGCAGAAAGTGGTGGAGGGGCAGAAAAAATTTTGCCTGCTTCAGATTGGTTGATGGATTGTGTCTCTCCTCCTCTCCTGAGGGGTAGACTTTTGGTTAGCTTTGCACCTCCAGCTGCATAGAAACAGGCCCAGGAATACTTAATTATATTTGTCTAGCTATCTATCTTAGAAAAAACAGGCAGCTGTTAATTTCACTGTGCATCAAGAATTCCAGATACATAAAATGCCATGTAAAAATTTGATTGCACTGACTAGTCATGATGCATTTCTTTTGAAGATTTTTTCATTCCTTTAGCTCTCTCAGGTTGTTGCATGAAATAAGGAGTTCCTCTGGCAGTAGTGGCTTGCCAGCAGCGAGGTGGTTGGACCTCTGTGCAAGTGCTTGCCTTCCTTGATAATGGGCTTGTAGCACCAAATAGGAAAAATACAGCTGGTGGCTCTGTTACAAGACAGCCTCAGTGGCTGTGCCAAAACCAGAGTGAAGCATGCATTTCTACCAGCCAGGTATTTGCTGCCCCTTGCTTTTTCTTGTACTTTCCCTGATTTCAAAGCCTGAAAATGTGCCCTACAAAGACTTCATAGCAAATGGTCCCTTGGGCAGCAGCCACCACACACCATGCTCTTCCCTGAGAAAAACTTCACATTTTCTGACCCAAAAAGAGAGAATCCTCTGGATCTTGTTTAGGCCTTTGTCAATAGAACTGTGCACAAATAAATCTCATGTTACAACTAGTAGAGAAAGTTCATATTCTTGTGTTGTCCTTGTGATAAAAACATGAGTTTGAGTCAGGTCCTGGAGTGCAGATATATCCACAATGAAAGAACAAAGAAAGAACTCGCATGAGCAGGGGGCTGTGAATACCCTTGCCACGTAAGTGAAATTTCACTGCAGCTCTCCTCACAGCTGTCTGGCTGAGCAGTGCTGTATCACAATTTCTATATGTTCCCTGGTTTAATCTGCATCTTGCCCTTGCAAATGGTCTTCACAACTCTTTCTTGGAACAGTCTTTTCAGGTGTTGCCCAGTGTGATAGATCCTTGCCTACAAAAGTCATTGTCATCATAACCATTAAGATGGGAGTGACTGCTGATAAGTATCACCTGGATCTCCACCATCACCTGTATTTGAAGCCTCCCAGGCTAGATTTTAAGTGCAAATATCCTCCTCCTATGCTCCCTCCCCAGTATTGCTTCCTTTTTGCTTTCTCAGGCTGTATTTGGGAAAGTATCTATACTTTCACCTCTTTACAGAGATGATCTGTGTTACTACATAATTTAGCTGCAATGCCATTATCTACAGGAGTGCTCATTTTTCCCCAGCACAGAGCATTAGACCACCTAAGCTGTAGTACATCTTTGCTTTTCTCCTTGTCTGATATTCATGTAAACATACTCAGCATAAATGGATTGGGGTGTTTTAGAGGCAGGAAAGTCGAATCAGGGCACAGGCAGCTTTCTGTACAGGCTGCCTGTCACCTGCTAGTTCCGTGGAAATGCCAGTAGGCACAGTAGTAGGTACCTTCATCGTTGGAGTTGATGTCACGGATTGTGAAAGTGCAGATGTTTGTACCTTTCTTCAAGGAAGAATACTTGTTGATATAGGAGTTGTCATTGTAAGAAACTGCACCGGGTCCGATAGACAGAATCTGTTCTGGAGCTCTGGAGGGTACCTGTCGGTACCAATGTATATATGCAGACTGGAAGTCAGGAATGCCCTCGGCTATACACTCCATTGATGTAGTGGTCTTGTGTGCTCTGGTAATGGATACTTGTCTCTGCTTTAGAAGCACTTCTGCTTGTCCATCTAGAAAGAAAGAGAGAAAACAGAAAAAATATTCTTAGCTTGCTATTGATCCACACGCATAAACATTCCTTCCACTGCCCTGTGTCTTGGTGACAGAGGGAACCTACGAGACCAGGCTGCAGCTAGGGCCAGGAGAGGAAGCAGCAGCATCCTGAGGGCTCTTGTTTGTATCTGCCCTCAGGAGGACGTTAACAGCAGTCCCAGCAGGGGCAGAGAGCTGCAGCTGAGGAAAGGAAATGACTCACTTGGGCCTTTGGAGAGGTTGTTCTGGCAGCTCTTGTTTGAGGTAAAGCAGCCTGACTGAACCCTGCTAAATTAAGAGTCGGATTACAGTTTTACGCAAGCAGCACAAACCTCTCCCTCTCCCCCTCCCTCCCCCCTCCAATTACTTTAACTCATCTACAAAACAATTTTGTGGTCTAAAGCAAATTTGACTACTACTTTTAGACTAGTTGAAAGCTTCTAAACAATGCCTGAAATTTTCCTTGGTCTTTTTGACGAAGGAAATGGATTTCTCCTCAGGTTGGCTTCCAGTAAAACATAAAAAAATAAAACTCATATCATGGAGCTTAATGAATTGGAGTGGTCTGAAATTACTGCTCATGACACAGATTGAATGCTGAAGACCGGGAAAATACACAGCAGACATTTGGGAGCTCAAAAGCAGGATTGTTGTGTTTGAGACTGTTTCTTGTCACAGGTAAGGTGAGATGATACACCAGAGTGGCTTCTCCAAATCTGGAAAGAATCACAATGAAAAGAACCACAAATGCTTTGCAACCCACATAGGCCTAGTTTAAAATAAAGACAATTAGATCAAGAAAAATATAGAAAATATTTTTAGCAATTCAAATTCATTTTTTCAGAGGCAAGGTCACTTCTAGTTCCCTTGGAAATAAAACTAAACCAATTCCCCTTTTCCTGTTGTTGTCATGTCATTTTACCCATGTTAGCCAGCTTTTTCTTTTTAAATTTTTTTTCAAGAATTTTCACACAGGTCCAGTAACTGCTGTCGTACAGTTGTGCCAGGAATCTGATCTTTCAGTCTCCTGTGAAATGCAACTGGTGCTCAGTGTGCTCTGGAGACCCCATACTGGAGACTGGTAATACTGAGTCCTTTGGGATAGGAATACAATGATCCTGTGACTTTATCTATGTATTGTTTGACCATAAACAGAAAGAGCTGAAATAACTCATAGGAATATCTTTCTGTTGGCAAGAATAAAAATGTCTGTTCTATAGTTGCAGTCTTGCTATGTAGGATGAGAAACCCCACTGAAGTAAATTAGGAGACTTGTGTTTTAACTTAAATGAAAATTTGATCAACTCCAAAGAGAAAACAAAGAGAAAATAAAACCAGATTTTCCACTGACAGAATTATAAAATGGGTATAATGCATCTGCACTGCTGACTGGTGCTTCAAATTTATTTTCACTTAAAACCTTCTATTCTGCCACACAAATGACAGAACTGGGGTTTTATTCCAAAGATGTAGCTTGAAGGGTAGCGGGAATAGAAAGACTTTTCCTGCTTTTAGCAGGAGCCTGATTTTAGCCAAACCTGTCATGCTATAAATCCCCTCAGAGGCAATCCATCCTGACCCCCCAAAAATGCCCTTTTTGTTGGCAAAGTGAAATAACAGCTCTGCTGGTACTGGCTGTAGTGTGCATCTGCAAAACCCAGCAGCATCTTTGGTATCTGGCTGTCTGTGCAATCTGATTCAAAGCTATTGGGAAAAGTAGGGTGGCAGTGTTCCTGCATGTTGTCAAACACTTCAGGTTCTTACTTGGAAAGCAGAGCATGTCTTTGTGCAGGTCCCTTGTGGCTTTCCAATACTGTGCATCCCACCTAGCGCAGTAGTAGGTGGCAGAGTCTTGCAGAGTTACTTTGCTCACTGTCAGGGTGCAGACAGATTTGCTGGGATCCTTCTCAACAGTAAACTTCCCCTCATCAGACTGGTTTTCAAGGAAGAACCTGGAGGACATGTAGGCAACACGCTTGGGAGCTGCATTGACCCTCTTTTGGTACCAGTGAATAAAAATGTTGCTAAAATCAGGACTGGAGACATGGCAGTTGATTAGCGCTGTTTTGCCTTCTGGCTTGGTGATGGTTATAGGGGTTTGCTGCAAGTCTTGTGCAGAGCCACCTGTGGCAATAGAAGAGAAAAAATGGAGAAATCGAATAAGAGAGCATCCCCTTTTTTACTGGTGAATGTGCAGGCAGCGGGATGAGCAGGGTACGTACAAGAGAAAACAGTTGCCAGGAAGAAAGTGCTCAGCAACCACATCGTCCCTGCTCTTCTTAGGGCTTCCTTACAGGGACAGGGTCAGGGCCAGCCTCAAGAGGGGGTGAAGCAGATCTGAATGGCAGAAAACTTCTCAGTGAGGTTGTGCCAGCTACAAGTGTGTTAAATAATGACGCATGAGCCATTTCCTTTTGTGTAGCTCTTAAACAGAAGGGAAAAACCAACCAAACACACAACCTCTTCCTCCACCAAACCAAAAAACCTACTCATCTTCAAAACCCACCCTTGTAAGATGAGAGCTCACTACTGAGAAAAACAACTTCTTTCCTTCTTTTTTATTTCCACGGGGAATTTGCCTGGATAATGAGTGGAGTCAACTTTTTTCCTTTGCTTGTTGTATTGTGAGCCCTGTTCTCCAAGATGTATTTGGCAGATAAAATACTAGACAGAGATCAGCTTCATTTCTTACCTCTCTTACAGACTAAGGTTCTGTAGGATGATTTTGCAACCCATGACGATACCTCCAAAATGCTTCTTCTAACAATTTGTCCTATTGATTTTGAACATTGAACATCAAATAGGATCCTGTAATACAGTTTCTACTGGAAATCCCTTTTTGTATAGTCATTGTTTGGAGTTATCCAACACAGCAAAAAAAGTCTCAGTGTTTTCAAACTTTCCCTGACAACTCCAGTAATTTAAAAATCATAAATATACATCAAACGTATGACTGACCAGCAAG
The DNA here is from genome assembly GCA_013397175.1 of Platysteira castanea. Lineage (NCBI taxonomy): Eukaryota > Metazoa > Chordata > Aves > Passeriformes > Platysteira > Platysteira castanea. The sequence continues at coordinate 132,095 of VYXC01011102.1, read as the reverse complement.
CATCTTCCATTACCTGGCCCTACAGCTGCTGGTTTTCACATTATTCAATAGGTGGGATTTCTTTCTGCTTATCAAGGCCACCATCTTTATAGTCAGGCTTTTCCCACCGTCTTGGTACCCTTACAAAATTTAGCAGGATGAAATGTAAGTTTAGCTCTCTAGCTTAAATAGAGATGTTTTGTACTATAAACTTATACGACGTCATCAGTAGTAATACACTCATTTTCATGTTCTTGTGTTCTGAAACCAGCAAGAGAGCCCTATTTAGAACATGCTTTCTATGCATCTAGTGTAGTTTACTACAGCGTGCCCTTCTGAAGCCAAGTGAAGCACATGGGCCTAAGTATTTTTATATCGGCAGGCATTAATCAAACAAACCAGAACCTCTTTTAAAAAGAGGCTGATACTGAGATCTGAAAACCTGCTAATGAACAGCTGTCTTACATGGCTATGTCCCATCTCCACTGCTTCCTCATCCAGATCATCTGAAAAAATGTATAATGACAGTTTCCATACTGTTGCTATTGGGTTCTTTGTTTTTAAAGTATAAATAAATTCTTACACAAGATATAGTTTTCCCAGCATCATGAAGTAATTCCCACACTTCCACACTTCCTAATTCAGCCACCAAATTGATTTGAGTTTCACATTCAAACTCCCAGGGGTCTTCCTATGTGTCTGCTAAGAGCATATATATAAGTCCCGTATTTCTGTAAATAGCTTATTTGTACTTGACTTTTATCTGATAAATAAACCACAGCTTAACAGCTTCTCCCAGCTGCTTATTAACTGTGTGGCTTACCTCACATCACTCAACAGCCTCGGAGGGAAGAGCCAACAACCCAGGGAGGGGCAGACAGCACCGTGCAAAGTAGGATACTTAGTAAGATACCTCTCATTAACTCTCGGAAAGACTGCACTTGAATTGTTCTGGAGTAGCAAGAGAGGGCTGCAGCAGCCAGTGCTATGTGGGTCCCAGAATAGCCCCTTGAAAATCCCAGGTGTATGCAGTCCCTTCTGTCTCCTGCCCAGGTCTTCAACTGAAGATAGTTTGGGAAAGTTAGAGGTGGGTTTCTCTCAAGGATTCCCCAGCATTTACTTTGCCCTTCCCAATTCACGCCTGGACATAATTTTCTTTTTCCATCTCTCTGAGTTTTGCATCTGTAAAATTGCTTATCCTGGGGCAAAACTTGGACAGTGCCACGGAACATGTAAACTCAGCATTTCATTCAAAGCACCCTCTTTCCCCTTAGTCATTTAGGGTTACTCTTCTCCCTTCCTCCTTCCCCCCATCTTGGATGTTCCTAGTTCCCTATCAAGCACTTCCTGAGGTTTTTGCCTGCTCTTTTCCAATGTCTAGACAGAGAAGCTGGCATGTCTCCATGCAAAAAGTTCATGGCATTTTGTGATGATTCTTCTGTGAACACATTACAGATGCAGTAAATGGCAGAGGTGAAGGGAATGGTTGTGGGTGCAGTCCCACACCACGCAGTGAGTGACAGCACTTGCTGAGCTGGTTGTCCAGCTCATGCACCAGTAGCATGCAGGTGTCTGTGTGGGTGGATATTTCTTTTGGAGGAAATCTGTGATTCCAATTAATATCAGACCCAGAAAGGGTGATACAGACCAATCTCTGTGTATGCAGAGGGGGTCCCAGGCGACATTTGGTACCACTGGATGTAGGTGAGCTGTGACCACCAGTTACTTCGCATAAATCTGGTAGTGTCCTCTGGAAGGGACTGGGCTGTGTGATGGAACACGGAACAGGTGAAGGGCCCAGAGCACACCTGGAGGGAGAGCAGGGAGAATGCAGCAGTGATGAGGCTGCGTTAACAAATCCCCATCATTGGCTTCAAGGAGGCATCCTCAAATAACAGGAACCCCATCCATGAGGAAGAGGGTCTGACTTTACTCCGCGCTTCCGCTGTTAAAGACAGAGAGTGCTGCACCATATGAGGAGGGAGAGAAGTGCAAAAACTTTTCTCCACCTTTTGGCCTATACTGCACACATTTCTCAACCATCACACAGGATAATAAAGATACTTGTGCACAAGTTATCTGCTAAGTGTCCTTTGAACTTGGGACTTGGGTAATAGGACATTGTGGATATTAAAATGTACGAGTAGGCTGGGTGACAATGGAAGTGTTATACAAATCCAAAAAGAAATATATTCTGACACCCTTAAGAATAGCTAATAAATACCATATACTTACAAGGCAAGAGACAAGATTGCAAGGTTTTAAAGAAGCTCATAATTTTATCTAGCTTTGCTGTGGCTCCTCAGAAGAAGAAGTTCAGTGACACTGGGACCAGCATCTCTGGGTTGAATTCTAATGAGGCAAACCCCTCCCTCCCTCCCCCCAGATATATACCTTGCTCCCTCAAAAAAGCAAATGAACTGGTGAAGAGACAAGTGATATTTTTTATCATGTTAGCTTAATTTCCTGTTAAAAAAGAGACAGAGAGGTGTTTCACAAGTTTGTGTGAAAACTTGGTGATGTCATTCACAAGTGCTGCCCATGCCTGGAAGACTCTAACCAGACCAGGTCACTATGCTGCTGTTCTGCTGTCAGGTACCTGCATCTGTCTCTGCTTTGCCTCTCTGTGCCCGTGTATGGCTATTTCTGAGCCCCCTCATGACTCCTCTGGATAATAACAAAGAAGTGACTGAAGGAAAAAATTTTGAGAGCTGGGGAGCATCCACACAGGTCTTACTGGACAGAGATGGACTTTATTCTCCTGGCATCCAGCCACCAAACCTTCCCAAACCCAATCCGGCTACACTACTTTTGTATGAGCACCATCATCCTCCCTGTCCTCTGTCCTTTGCTTGTTGTGCTGTCTGAGATTTTGAGTGCTCAGACATCTCTAGATGCTTAGACAGCTAGCCCAGGCATTTTCTAGCATACTTAACATAGTTAACATTCTTGCAGGTTAGTCTGATATTGTGTGACAACGTAACAGTGGTAAGGCGTTCAGTGTAGCAGGATTTAAGTAGAAGATCATAAATAAAAATAGGAACAATGTCCTTGTACACTGGGAGAAACATCTTGTGCTCAGGGTGGTGAATGTGCAGGCAGCACCTGTGGAAATTCCACTACTACAATTCCACTTCTTCCTGTGCATACTGCCTCTTATCATGGGCAGGGAGAACACAGCTCCAGGCGGCTAATATTCCTCTCATCTTATCATATAAAGCATAACACAATGAGCAGACATGCCTTCACCCCACCCCAGTAAAACTCCTGCACTACCCAGTGTCTGGTATATCAATCAGTCATGTTTTAGAGAGCAGTGAAACAGTTTTGACAAGTCAGGATTTTTTTACAATTTTACAGTAGAACAATGGTGGAGGAGCTACCACACTGTGTAGCTGTGGTCTCATCAGTCCATGCATTGAGTAGGGATGTTTCTCCAGACATCTCCCTCCTCCTGAGGAAGGGCTTCGTGATCTGGCTGCTTCCTCCTTGCTGGCACAGGAATGCCCATGAACAGCCTGGTGAAAGAGCACTGCTGGAGCCTGACCTAAGCCCCCTCTCCCTCTCTGCTACTCTCAGGTTGGTTGCAAAATCTCGGACTTGCAGCAGTGGGGAAGGCTGCAGTGAGCTCAGCTGGGCTTGATGATGCCCAGCCAGAAACTTCTCTATGTTGAAGTGCCTGATTTGAAAAAAGGAGTAATTCTTCACCCTTTCCCTAGTCTTCATCTGTTTTGCTTATTGACTGAGAGCATAACTCCCTAGAAGATGGGATGGTTTCACAGAGATTACTTCTGAAGCACCAAACACAACAATGGGTCACTCACAGACAGACATAACTGTGTTTGAGGAGACACAATAAAGACGCTCTCGCACCTGGCAGGTTCAGCAGAAAGCAGGAAAATGGATGGATTTATTTACATTATCTTATTCTTATACACGTCCCAACTCCACAAGGGATTGGAGAGCATGTCACTTCTTTCTTAATCCCACTGGAGAAGAAAGGTGCTCATCAAAGTTGTTATATCACAAAAGGAATGAAAAACAGAAAATACCGTTAAGTAAACACTGGCTATTATTTACATGAAACTGTGTGAGAAAGAATTTGACTCCAAGGTTAAAAACAGAAGGCTTACAAAAACCAGGGCAACACATAACCTTGACAGGAATGACAGTCACTGAATTAATTTCCTGCTAAATGTTCCTTTTATGACATGGGGGATTTTGTTTAGGATAGTTGGTCCTCTGTTTTGTTTGGAGAGCAGTGTTGTACCTGCCTGCAGTACTCTTAATGAGATTGTATGTAGTAGGCTAATGAGAAAGGGTCAGATTGAACATAAAGAAAACCCTATTTTCACTGAATGATAAATTAATTACGAGAGCAAAGTTTGAACCTTTTCAGGACTAAAGCAAAATACCTGATCGGTTCAGGCATTACTTACTCACTTTGATGTAGGAAAAATATTATTACACCTTAAAGCATATAAAAGGGTGTACCAAAAGCTTATGCACACATCTCCAGTCACATTCATAGTTACAGGGAAAGATAGCAGCATCCTGTGTTAACCTGGGCTCATTAACAGCATGAGCCATCATGACTAGAACATCACTGCCAGCTTCTCCATCAGCACTGAAAGCAAAGGTATTTAACTCTACCCTCTTCAAAGTGAGCACAAACCTCTGTAGTCTTTAAGCATTCAAACTGGATGAAAGAAGGTACTCATTTTGGAAATCTGTCATGTTAATGAGAAACTATCACGGCATTTGCTAAGGTGTCACCCCCTGAATCTACCTCCAGAGTCATTGCATTTTGTGACCATTTGGTAGTGGACTCAAAGCAACTGACCACACAAATAAATCTTTCAGTAGTTTCACAGGGTCTGAGGGTTTGCTCAAAAGAAGGTAATTTCTAAAAAGTAAAATCTTTGAATAGATGAAGAAAAGTTACATAAAACAGATGTTGTTTTCATCTGCTCATTCATGATGAGAACAGCATTACATTAAACTTCAAACTCATTCCCCTGTCTTTTTTATTAGGGAGAGTTTTAAATCTGTCAAGAAATGATATGAAGTTGCAAACCACTAACCCTGCTAAGCTCTGCACAGAGTGTTTAACCCTGGAAACCAACTTATTTCATCAGTCCATTCTTTCCTATGCTGATAGAACTTGCTGCCCACTGTCTACAAATGTTTCCAGGGTTGATACAGAGCAAAGAGAACTGCTGCCAGGCCTAACAACTCTAAGGGAAGCCATCTGGAAATACTTTTTTAGAATTCCATCTTCCTACCAGTCTCAGCATCATTGCTTTTCTTAGCTTGGAGAGGCCAGGATGGCTGGGATGGCTGTCAGGACAGCAGCACTGAGGCTCCAGCAGGGAGGTTGTGAGCTAGGAGGAGATGGGGGCACATGGCCACGGAGCTGCCACAGTGGGGCTAAGGATGATGATAGGCTTTGCTGAGCAGGAGAAGACTTGCACAGGTGTTCAGAGAGGCATCCCTTCTGGAACCAGCCCCTCCTCTTGATCTTTCTGTCCTTTGTATGAATTGCAGAGTAATGCAGCCCTTGGGCACTTTGGCATATTTTAAATATTCCTAGGACCTTTTGCAATGGCAGGGCGTGTTACATAATCCTGAAGGATAACTTTTTTGGTTGTTTTAAAATATTTTCCCACAGTTAATAATTTAGCTATTTACTTAACCACAGGTAGACCATAAAATTATTTTAAGCAGAAGTAGCATATAAAATTATTTTTCCTCTTAAACCAACATTGTCACTTTGAAATGAATCAGGTGAATAACTTATTATTTGGTGCAGATTTACCATGTTTGGTATACAACATAAGGTTTAACATGTATGAGATACAAGGATATGTGGCTTTAATGACTTGAGCCGCAGCTTGATAAAGTAGTTTTCTGTCTTTGTTTGCCTGCAGATTGAAGTAGCCAGTTACTGCATGCATAAAACTGGTTTTGTTTCTGGTATTGCACTGATTTTGCTGCGTATGACTGCAGACATTAGCCAGCTTCAGATAATGAGAGATATTAATGGCACAAACTCATAGTTGAAGATTGAGCCAAATGACAGTTAATTTGGCAAATGCAAATTTTAGCATCTACCACCCTCTGCTGGGTATAAAGGAGTAAAACTGTCAGAAGCTCTTTGTGAGCAGCTGTGTGATCCATAGGCACAGATGGATGCCAGGAATTCCTACTCTTGAGATTTTTAAGCAAAACTGTTTAAATTTTCTTTTAAATTTTCATTAGTTCTTTTTAGGTGGACAGTAGTGTGATATTCTTTCTTGGGCTAGGAGATACCTGAAGGTCCTCAGCATTTGCACAGCCTCTCATGTGAAACATCTTACAGGCTTAAAATGCAGGGCTCAGAATTTCCGCCAGACTGTGGACAACTTCCACTTTTGTGTCTATCTCTATGACACCTTGGGAATTACAGAGCCATGACGGGTCTCTTAGATTTTAGCCACTCTGAGAATTTCGCATGACCTTGTGTAGTGGAGGCTTGCTGGTTGCCAGGCACCCACCAAAGTTGCTCTCTCACTCCCCTCCACAAACTGGAGAGGTGAGAGAAAACTTAACAAAAATTTAACAAAATTTAACAAATTCATCTCATGGCTTGAGATAACAACCAGGAGAGATCACTCACTGAATACGGCCATGGACAAAACAGGCTCAACTTTGAGATTTGAATTAAATTTATTTTTAAATAAAATCAGAGCAGGATAATGAGAAGTAAAATAAAACCTTAAAAACACCTTCCCCCTACCCTCCCTCTTTCCCCACTCTACCTCCTTCCCCAGCAGGGCAGTGAGACAAGGAATGGGGGTTATGGTCAGTTCATCACCTGTGGTTTCATCCACTGCTCAGGCAGAGGAGTCCTTCCCCTGCTCCGCCAAGGGATCCCTCCCACAGGAGGCACTTCTCCATGAACTTCCCCAGTGTGAGTCCATCTCATGAGCAGCAGCTCTCTGCCAACTGCTGCCATGTGAGCCCATCCCACAGGCAACAGGCCTCCCCAAACTGCTGCGGCGTGCATCACTCTTCCACGGGGTGCAGTCCTTTTAAGACAGGCTGCTCCAGGGTGGGCACCTCTCTCCATGGGCCTCCCACAGGGTCACAGCCTCCTCTCAGGCATCCACCTGCTCTGGCACGGGCTCCTCCACGGACTGTGGGTGGATCTCTGCATCTGCTTGGTTCTCCATGGGCTGCAGGGGCACGGCTGCTTCACCACGGTCTGCACCACAGGCAGCAGTGGAATCCCAGTTTTGGTGCCTGGAGCACCTCCTCCCCCTCCTTCTCCACTGATCTTTGTGTCTGGAGAGTTTTCCCTCTCCCATATTGTCACTCCACTCCTCTCTGGCCACAATTACAACTGTGCAATAACTTTCTTCCTTTCTTCTTAAATCTGTTACCACAGAGGCATTACCACCATTTCCAATTGGCCCAGTACTGGCCACCAGCACGTCCCTCTTTGGAGCCACCCGGCACTGGCTCTGCTGGACATGAAGGAAGCTTCCAGAAGCCCGTTGTCCCTGCTACCAAAAACCAGGCCATACAAATCCAGTACACCTTGTCATTTGGCAATTATGTGTTAACCTGCACAGTTAAATTTTCAAAATTACATGTTCTGTTTCTTTTTCATTCACTGACATATAGCCGGATTCTTCCTTCCATTGCAGCTCAATATGTTTAATTTTTAAAACTTTAGTACAGAGATGTTGACCTTTTTATGAATTAAGTTTGGAAATCTTCACTTTCTCCTTTGCAGCATGTACCTTGGAAATGTAATAATTTAAATATATAACTACTTACCTTTCCAGTGCTTCGATGTGCTTGGTCCAATTATACCTTGTACTACAAGCAATCTGTCTAGGCAAATATAAAGGCACTAATAGTGACCGGGGGTTTACCTGGTTGACACTAAAGCCTATGTTCTGATAGAACAGCCTCTTTTCTCCTTTGAAGCCAGGCTGAGGACATAGAGGACTTTGCATCTGTTGACTGTCTTCAGCAGATGTGGGTACCACTGGCTCCTGAAGACTCAAGTTTTGGTGGCTACACAGTCCTTTGTTCTCTGCATTGCATTTAGTGCCTGCGGCCAGGTAGAAATCCTGCATACACACAGAGTGGTACTTCTACTACTGTGTGGGTATTTTCTTTCACTAAAGTTTCCTTTAACTGCTATTAAGTATCTGAGTGTGCAGCACAGCCCTATCATGCATAATTTCAGCTTTTCCAAGTTAATCAAGAGGTCTTCCTGTTGGTTACAGGAGAAACCACTTGGAAAGTGCTGCAGTTTTCCCTATATGTTGCTTCTGTGCTGATTAAACAGGTCAGAATGAAAAGGGTGAAAGATATAGTTGAGATGCTGGCAGAGACATGGTGCACAAAGACAGCATCAGAGCTGAAATCACATGGATGAAGACTGTTGGGACAAAAGGGTTAAAAGTCAAAGAATGGTGAAGAGGACAATAGATTCGCTTAAGTGACCTTGCAGCTGGGAATGCCAAGATCTGGAGAATAACAGTGTGGAAAACTCCATATATTATGCCTACAGCTGTTTACCATCTGTCTGTTTTGAGAGGTAGAGATAACATGTTTGGAGACACGTGGAGACACTCTCATGGACATGCTTGAGCTCCCTGTCTTGGGAGAGAGATCCAAGCTCAGAGATCATAAAAAATACAAGGGAGATCACAGCATACTGGTAAATTATGCATGTGCAGGTCCTTGATAAATGGGTGCAAACAGCTGGCCCCCTGCCTGCTGGGATTGGACTAAGCTTAACAGTACTGGCATTCCCACTTGTGCCTCTCTGCCTGGGTGCTGCTTTGGGATCCTCTGGTTAGCAAGGTAAAGAAATAAATTTACTCTTTGCATTTCAGCTGTGATTTCATAGTTGTTCTGGCTACCTGCCTGAGCTGACTCACACAATCACCAAAGGAAGGAATCTTGATGACTTAGTGACTTAGGAGAAGTGACTATCTATTACACATCTATACATTTAGCAAGATGCTGTGTTCAAAACCACGGCCCACTTCATAGTCTCTGTTTCTGCACCTGGACTGAAAAAATGCCATTTCCCAAAATTCCTCTTCCTAATTAAACAAGATTTCTTTACTCCAGAAAGGGCTGGGGTTTAAAGCAGAAGAAAATTGGCTGCCATGTAGTGTCACTGGCTTGCTTGCACCAGGTCTACTGCAGTCCCATCATCTGCAACAAATACCTTGCCACTAGAAAACACAGAACTAACAGTGACACTGCTTATTACAGCCAGTTGCAAAAACATATTCACACTCTTTTGCACTGCTTTCACGAATATGACCCTCTTCTTTAATTGAACTAACTACTTTCTGCAGCCAAGGATTGGCTTATCAGGTGGTGTTTCATCAGCTGTCACCTTAGTGCCTTAGTGATCTAAATACAAAAAGATAGATCTTTCAAATCTGCTTTAAAAACTAACAATAAAATATGATTTTGTACTTCAAGCAGCAAACTGTGGTGTTTTTGAGGCTACTGTGGTACTTAGGGCTGCTACTTGCTCATGCTCTGCCTGCACATAGCAGAGGGGACAGCCTTGTAAAGTGTCCTTCAGCCAATGGTTGTTCTTTCCCAACTCGATCCATCTAAACTACCCATCACAGTGGCTTTCTTTTGATGCCTTTTTCCCTGTGTCAACAAGACACTATGAAATTTTCACTAAGAATGAGCTTAATGAGATTTTGATTTATTTAACATCTTTCTGGCATTAGGGCACCAGTAATCAGAGCATCCTGAAATTGAATGCCATGCTATTTGAGCAGGACTGTACTCCTCAGCCTCCCCTCCCTCTTCTGTGGCAAGGACAGATGCATCTAGTGGAAGAGATGAAGCAAGGTAGGGAGAGGAGGAGGAGGAGAGAAAGAAGTGTTGTTCAGCTTATGAATTTTTCATTATTCGTGACAGGCCATAAACCAGATAGATGAACTGCAAATACACAATTTATTTGTTCACTCACACAGTGTTCCTTTATCTTTAGTTACTTTGTCTGTCTTTCAAGACCACATCATGCATGATCAGTCTGTGGGATTGGGAGACTGGATCCCTAAATCTTTCAACAGTTTATTTTATGTAGAATTATAAATTACACCTGCTCAAAAAGGTTGGTAGCGTATGCTCTCTTAGGCATAAGTAAGTCTTTAGTGAAACCAAAAAACAATGGGCTATTGTTTTACAATCACTCTGAAAGCACAAAATTCAGTAATTTGCCAAGTGCAACATTGTTTGCAAATCAAAAAAAAAAAAATCCAAGTAAAGAGAGAAATCATTTTGGGCTAATATAATTTCAGGGGGAGTGTAACTCAATGCAGTGTAACACAAGTGTATCACATGTGTAACAGCAGTACATACTGGAAAGTATTTCCCTTGCTTGTCCTAAAGTTTTATAGACCACAGAGAAATACACTTACTGCATAGGACTCACTTCAGGAGCTGCAGACATTAGAGTGTATCATCCTAGTATACGGAATTTTGCAAAGGATTTTGAAGACAATAATTTTCCTCATCCTTTCTGCAAGACCCTTGCTTTGTGGCTCTGGGGTGTGTGTGTGAGATGTGAAGACATAATGTCAGAATGGTATGCCACATACACAGTAACCTGCAGCATTTAAATGACACATCATGAGAAATTGCATGGCTTTTGGGACATTACCAGTACATCTTGTTGCCAACAAATAATGACAGTACCGTGAAAGCTCTTTGCTGTAGACCAGAGACCATTCCTACCTATGTACAGTCTCAAGTGTACTTCAGAACCCTCTGTGAATATAGCACATTGCGCTGTACTGGGGAGATGAGAACAATCAAGACCAAGGGTGTTTGATGTGGATACTTCTAAAACTAAGAGGGCCTAATAATAGTAAGTGCACAAAATTGACACCTGGTAAACGAATACTTTTGGCTGATCATAGTAATTCTTTGGGCTGATCATAGTGTCCTTAGGGTTAGGACTGTCACACATAATGGTCTCACTTGATAGTAGGTCCCTTTCAAAGAGGTGGTGACATGGTGCCACAGGGAAACTGAAGTGCCATTGTCCAGTGCTGGGCTTTTCCAGTGATATGTAGAGCAGCCATCACTGAAATGCAAGTGCTGAGATGCAGTTAAGCAAGAAACCGGCCTGAAGGTTATCATGAGTATCACTGTAAACCAAGTGCAATAGGTTATTATGACCATCTCAAAATGGTGTGCTGGAGTCTGGAATTTATTGTAAGAAAACCAAAAGCAAGTCTTTGGAGATATTACTAGCCCTAGATCAAACCTGCTGAAGGAATGAACAGAAAACCAGAGAGCTTTCCTGTAACCTCCCTAGACTCATTGGATATTTCAAATCCAAAATCCCAGCTATCACAGTTAAGCATCTTCACAAAACACAGCTATCACTGGATTTGCCTTTGAAACCTACTGAGAGAGATCCTGAAAAACAGAAAAATCAACTCTCCTCTTCTTCAAGAGGCATAAACCCTCTACTTCTTCAACTGAGATTTAGCAAAATAAAAATGGAGTGGAACCATATTGTTTGCATACAAGATGACCAATATATAATGAAAAATAACTGAATTCCTAGGAAAATATAGATATTCCTAAATATTTGCAGCTTCCATGCCTCAGCAAACACAGTGGAGCACATTCGCGGAGAACTTACTTTCCACATGAAGTAAGTGGACAAGTGAAGTATTACTAAGAGGTAGAGATCTTCAGCTGAGTGGTGGTTAAAGACAGACAAGCTCCCTTCCTCAGAGGACAGGCGTTAGCTGGTGGTCAGTTGGGAACAGGAAGAGCAGCAGAGAGATGCTGAGCTGGGGTTCAGACCTTGTGGAATTCTGGCCACAACTAGGGTTGAAAGCAAGAATTTGGATGTTGCACCTGGTTATGCTGTATTCCTTTGGAAAAAAGAGGTATTAAATTAAGATTAGATTATATAATACAATGCATAAATTTTATGGACTTCTTACCAAACTTCAAAAGCACCACAGAAGGAACAGCTTCTTTGAACCAAAGGTTTATTTTTAATGACACAGCACTGGAAAACATAAGTTACAGATGACTTTTTGATACAGGATACATTATATATCTTACTTTAAAAGGTTCTGTGAAGGTACGCTGCATAAATACATATAGTGAAAATATATTGTGTTTATTTATTTTCAGAGATTAGTTCTGTTTCTTTTTGAAAATGTATTCAGCCAATTAAATAAAAAAGTATAGATTAGCATCATAACAACTCCCCCTCCAGGTTATCTCATTGTAACTACTGCAGCTGGAAGAGGAGACCGAGCCATGCCTTCTCAAAGGTTAGCGGCTTTGAACATGATGTTATTCATCATCTAAGAATGAAAATTTCACATTACAAACACAGATACTGTATCATGTTTTGGCAATGGAGCAGCTAGTTTTGCTTTGAACAAAACTGTTTCCTGTAATGCCAGACAGTGGAAGAGCAATGCATGTACTGGATGATACTACACAGCCAAAGAACTACAATGAAGTTGTGAAAATGCATATATAGCCATATGCACTTATATATACACATATAAGTTCCTGTGTATATATATTATGCATGTCCAAAAATAACACTGAAAAACGTTGCAGTAGTTAACTATCTTTTAAACACATGAAACTTATAATAGTTTGACCTCATAACTACAGGATAATTAATTAAATTTTCTGCAGTGCAAAGGAATACAATACACTTAGTGCAGAGAAGTTAAGGTTTTGGTATTGAGGAAGCTAATTTCAGATTTCATGGGAAAGGATCAAATACAGGATCACCATAGCTCTGACGAAGCACAAACAAACCTGTCGCCACATACTCGAGAACAAATAAGGACATTTCATTTTTATCTGATTTTTTTTCCCATGTACTGCCTCAGAAATAACATCTTAACTGTTTGCATTCATGCTCATTTGATATGTTTCAACTAGCTTTGTCTGGCACCAGTCTGTAAACCATTAACAGCTTAAACTACAAAAAGATGGGCTCCTGTGTTTCAAAGAGGTTAAAAACCTACTGACTAAGCTTCATACTACATTTGTCTGCCTGGGGGAGCTACTCCAGATGGCGTGTGAAGTTCTCTGGAAAAAGTCCTTTATAACTATTTGCATCTCTGTACTGAAGCCACTCGGATTCCTTAATGCCAGTCAACCAGCCAGCCTCCTGCAAAGAAAAAGATAGAATCTCATAAATTTCAGGTGTCCCCCCATTCCTCACTATGAGCCTCAGACCTGAAGATGTTTCAGAGTAACATGGCTAAAAGATTTGGTGCTTTGGTTAAAAAGCAGCCTCTAATTTTGCACAGACCATTTTCTCTGTAGTGCCAGACTACAATTCTGTGAAACCAAGTGACTGCCAGCACATGATACAGCCTTTAGCCCATCTACCTCCTGGCTGAACTTAATATTATAGATAGGGGAAGAACAGTTCTGAATCTTAATTTTTTCCCCTGTGATATTTTTTCTCTCATTCATGTATCAACAGTCAGAAGAAAGTTAGTTCTTGCAATCTCAGGAGTTATATCTCTAGAAAACATGCAATATTTTTCAAAAAACTCCTGGAAACCTAAACCAGAACTTGACAAGCAAAATACCAACAGATCACCAGAAGTCCAAGCAACCAAAAGAGAGATTTCTTACTGGAAGGTACTGGGTTCTCTTAAGTGTGATAAATTCTACCTGGAAGAAAATCATTTTGGTATTTTTAAAAATGACCAATCTACTCTCATCTCACTAACTAAGAAACTCCGCATCTTCTTCCTTTAAAGAAAAGGAACTGGAGCAAAGCCATGACAAAGAGAACTTCTGATGCTGCCGTATTATTGCACAGTACACATGGAGATAGAAGAGCTTGAACAGATCATCACATACACCATCGAGTCATGATTGTGGAGTGGCTGCATGTGCTGGTGGAGGCTGTCTGCCCCCAAATAAGCATCATTAAAGCAGATCCAGCTTATCTATGACAGTGGATGGGTACGTTTAAGTGGGGACATGTTTTTGAAGCATGTGGAGTATTGAGAGATAGAGGTACCGTGGCTCTCTAGCACAGGCACCATAGACTGTAGAAAGGAATACACCGTTTTACTGGATAATAACTTCAACACAAGACTAATGGAAAAAGCCACTGGGTGGGACTGGTTTCCTTCAAATGGAGGTTGATGTTACCAGGTGTATTGGAATTACAGCTTTAGACAGGTCAGTTCTGAAGGACAATAAAGTATAACAAAGATAAGCCTCTAGATAAATCAACAAAGCACCTGGCAAAAGACTAAAGTACTGAGCTTTATGGTGGTGTTAAACATGCAGGGGAAATACGCAATGAGCAATAAAGATATGAACAGAATGTTTCAGAAACATGAATACATAAAGGTTTATTTTCTCCATCCCTACACAATATTTACTTCAATTAATGCTAATGGGAATTTCAATGCACACCAGAAGAAGAACTATACTTCATGGACTCACCAAGTATTATCATGTATTTAACACCTAACATCTTAGCAAAAATAGACTGAAGTCAGAGAGCATATTTTGCTATCCTCAGAGTAGTGTCCTATTCTGCAAACACAATAAATTCACTTGAACTGCCCATGAGGTAAGACAGCAAAATTTGAGTAGGGGTAATAGATTTCATCCCTATAAAAAGAGCTATGTACCTGCTGTAGTATGAATATTTTGTTCTGGAATAAATAAAAAAAACCCACTCAGGAAAGCCAAGTATTCATATCTTGAATTAGAAGAAAGCTCAGCTGAAAGAACTGGTAATTACCTACCCTTGAACAGCATCAATTAGCAAAACAATTTCAAACACAGTTCTTAGGACTCTTATTTGCTTAGGGCATTGGTATTTAGGCCTGTTTTAAGAGATATTCTTCATTCAGAGCAGTGCTCTTAGCTACTTGATCAGGCAGGATCCATTCCCCCACCTCTCAACCCTCAAATCAATTGGGAGACTTCTTACCAACACTACAGGCACTAACAGATGCCCATGGGGTGCCTGGTGCTAATAGGGTACAGAACAGTTTTCTCTTTTAAAGCAGCAGCCAAAATAACACACTTCACTGCAATTCAGTTTAACATATAGAATACAATTATTTAAAAATTCACCTGAAATGCAATATTAGTACAAAATTAGATGCCTTAAACTGTTGTTTAATTCAGGTTCAGGCTTCCGAGGGGCAAAGTTATCTTTATCAGAAGCACCTAACACAGAGCAGCATTTCTCTACCATTAGGCTATAGGGCACCACAATTTGTGTGCATTCTCAGTGCTCTCTGTGGGTGAATTTTCAATATTTCTACAAATCCACACATAAAAACTCTGAACGCTTAGGGAGTAGGTAATCTATTCTACTGTAATGTTAAGATGATATAGAACAATATAACACAGAGTTTGTATGTCATCCGCTGCATGAAGTCTTTGTGAATCTATGTGTCAGTATAAAATCCACTACCATGTAGCACAAAAACCCCCTAAAAAATATGCTGAGGTCAGATCCTGCTAATAACATGCATCTGTGACTTCAGGTGTAGCCAACTGTGCCGTTTAGTCTCAAATGAAACTAAGTACAAAGGCATAAGTAAAATCTTTGTGTTTTCTTACAGTAAAGTAATTTTGAATACACATTCCCATTAACTATAATCTGTGAGAAAAAAAGTTGAGACAAAGGAAAACATCAACAAAAGCAAGAACCAGATGTTTATACCTGATCAGCTGTGGTCTCAGAAGGAATCACTAGTACAATATCCCCTCGTTTTAAATTAAGCTCATCACTGTTAGCTGCTTCAAAATCATGTAGAACTTCAACCTAAAGAAAATAACACCACACATATACATGTGATCTAAATGAAGACATTTTCTCAACAAAATTATCTGTTAAATCTTGGCTGAAAAAAAATTCACCTTTATGCAAACATCTGGCTATAGACAGGTACATTCAAATTATCATAGAATCATGGAATGCTAATGGGTTGTACTGGACCTTAAAGATCATCTACTCCCAACCTCCCATGCCATGGGCAGGGACACTTTCTCCCACCCCAGGTTGTTCACAGCCTTATCCAACCTGGCTTTGAACACTGCCAAAGCTGGGGCATCCACAACCTCCCTGGGCAACCTGTTGCAGTGTCTCACCACCCTCACAGTAAAAACTTCTTCCTAGTATCTAACCCAAATTTCCCCTCTTCTTCAATTTGTACCCATTGTTCCTTGTCCTGTCACTACAGTTCCTGATGAAGAGTCCCTCTCCAGCTTCCCTGTAGGTCTCCTCCAGATACCGGAAGTTTGCCATGAGGTCTCCATGGAACCTTCTCTTCTTCAGGCTGAACAGCCCCAGCTTTCTCAGCCTGTCTTTGTTAGGGAACTGCTCCAGTCCTCTTATCAACCTTGTGACCCTCCTCTGGACTTGCTCCAACAATTCCATGTCCTTCTTATGTTGGGGACACCAGAACTGTATGCAGCATTGCAGGTGGGACCTCACAAGAACAGAATCACATCCTTCGATCTTGCATAAACTGATAAAAAAGGCATTGATTCATGCCACTTTTTTAGGCATTTCCTTAGAATCTGGGACAACTTAAGGATAGTTTCCTTTCCTGAGACTGTCAAAGGAAACTTAAGATCCTTTCCCAAGATTACAAGATCTCAAGCACAGATGATACTGCAACATCCCACAAGTCCTGCCTCTTGGACAAGGATGGCCACCATTATTCCTCCCATATAAGGAACTTCCTTTCATTCCCCATTATCATTATGAGATCTGAGAGAGGGGTGGCAGGATTTTACAAATAAAATTGAGAAAGATTCTCAGGAACTTCAGATTCTTTCATTCTCTTGTTGTGGCCACTGTTGTATTACTCTTCCTGTGAACACTCATAAAAATTTTAGTCAGTCATATAGTACCCATTGCAACAGGTGATCAAAGAGGTGAGTAATGGGAACCCCACTTAATGATTGCCCTGGAAGGAGCTCCCACTTACCAGCAGATGGGTAAGCCAAAAATATCTGCCTTTCCAAGGGATTATTATCAAAACATTGGCAAGATCAGCATGACATTGTGAACAGATCATTTTAAGTAAATGGTTTTATCTCCTTAAAAGATAACTAGTCTAATTTTCGCAAAGCACAGAGACACTACAGTTGTGAAAAAAAGAGGCATTGAGAACCAGATGGCATGCATAGATTCTGCTTCTCCTTCTCTATGTCTCACCCAAGAGAGGGTGATGAAAAACAAAAGATGAGCTATGTCAGCATGTCTGAGTTGCATGATACTGTTTACCTTTATCCTACTGTTACTCACAAAGTTTGCAGAAAGCATTGAGCAATGAGAATAGACCAAAAAGAATGGCATACTTAGAGGGTGCTATGGGACTAATTAATCTGAACTATGCAAATAATAATAGGAAGCATGTAAAGTTCATCCATCCTCAAGGAGCTCTTCTGCTGCTCAGTGATTCTAAGTGAAAAGTATTTTCAAAGAACCTTGTGAATCAGGAAACCCTGGGGGTTTTGCCAGCCAAGGGAAGAATTTCTCTTATGCCTCATTAAACTCTTCTGTTTGATTATCCTAATAGTTTATATTATTACTAAAGTTACTGAATGACATTTTGGCTTCATTACCATGAATTGTAGCCATGGGTTTCAATAGCATCAGTACTTCCACCATAGATTTTCAGGCTAGAAAAATGCCGTTTTTTAAATGATCATAGAATCATAGAATGGTTTGGGTTTGCCAGGGACCTTAGAGATCAAATATATTGTTAGCATATCAGATATATCTTTAGCATATATCAACAATATTGCTGATTAACTATGTGGCAGTGCAGTTTTATTCAATATATTAATTTTCAGCAGTCAGTTGGTGAGATTCAAGGGTTCTTGTACTTCAGTGAAACTTACAGCTACATAAGGATACGCACAGCAACAAGCATGCAGGAAATCTATCTTCTCAGACTTCATTTATGAAGCAACAACACAACATTAAAGTTGTAGTTGCATGTATTTGTGTGTGCATGTGGCTGATAAACTAAAAATCCTCTGGCCTCAAGAAATCATGACACTACTGTGCAGACAAGACACATCCACAGAAGCTAGGGATATCTAAAAGAAGAATGGAGAAAAGCAGACCTTATAGAGAAAACCAGGTGGCATTGCCGAAGCTGCATCTTCTGGTGGAACAGGCTGATCCTGAGAAAGAACAGCTTGGATTTCTTCAGCAGGTTTCTGATCATTTCCAGCTTGGGAAGTTTCACTGAGAGAAGTGTCAGTGACCTGAGCGCCCATCTCTGTTGTGGCATCTTTGGACTCATTCATGATGACTTCATGTTCTTCTCCCTCCCCCTCGTTGTTTGATGCTGGCTCTATTACTACTGAAGGGATGCTGCTGACCTTTTCCTGGGGAAAAAACCCCAAAAAACAAACAAACAACCCCCACCCAAAAAGAAATGCAAAACTATTTAGTACTCTATTTCAAGCAGGAAAACACTATTGTTTGTTTATTGCATAGGGCATATATGGGGATGAGAATTTCTTTGTTGTCTACCATGAATTCTTAAGACAGAAAACAGTATTTGTGCAAGAATGTCAAGGAATAATCCTTTCCCTGTTATGGCTGCTGCCCTTACCTCTCCTAAACCTACTTTAAAAATTATTACACTAAATAATAAAAATTCTCTGTAGGTAGCTTGGGCTTCGTTTTCAGTGTTTCTGGAAATTAAAAAACCTTTTTCCTTCACTCTTCACTCTGCTCTTTAGTTTCAGCAGGCTTGAGTGAAATCACTAGTTCCAGTAGTCACTGTATTGTTTTTATTTGGAAATTCAAGTCAGCAGGATAACAGTGATAGCAGGTAACAAAAGAAGGAAACATGACCTATTTCTTTGACTGAAGGGATTTCTCCTGATTTACAGCAATGTAAGTGGGAGCAGAGAAAGCAAAAAATCTAAATAAGTAGCATAACGCAGTCCAGTAAAAAAGGCATTTAACAAAACTAGCTGGAGCACCCAACCTGAAAAAAACACATTTACTGATCCTCTTCTAGACCATCTTATCCTGGAGCACACATGAAATAGAACATGCAGTGACAACAGGTGGTAACTGGCTGCCCAGCTACAGGGTCTGCTCTAGCAGGTGTTCGCCAACTCCTCAGAGGTTGCAGAGGAAAAGGCAGCAGGCCAGATACAGATACATGGCTTGATGACCATGATTTATAGGAAACAAAGTAATGCTATTGATAGGACATAGTGCCAAGATATAAGAAAAATCCAGTTGTTTCTCTGCCTATTTCTCCTGTTATGCCCTGTTATGTTATGTGATAAATGTCATCTCCACAGAGGGGCACAGAGAGACAACAGTGGGGGAGAGCCCAAACAATATGCTGTCCATGCTGCTCACAGGGCCATCACACGAGCCATCATAGGAGCCATCAAGTCCCATCTCCACAAGGCGAGGGGAGTACAGAGACACAAAGGCAGGCACAACCCAAAGTAAGGACTTAAAAGAAAGGACACCCTGTGTGAGACCTTCCTAGGGCTATCCCAAGAGAACATTAACCTTGCTACTGGTTGAACCTGTACTGGTTGAACCTAGGGGCACAGAGCTGCAGTAGCCTTGCCTCTCTCGGGCTGCTGAATCTGTCCTGATTCCCCTAACACACTCTCCCATGCACCGACATGAGTTACCTGAGACATATCAGCCTCTTTTTCTTCTCCCTGAGGTTTGTCACCTTCAGCAACATCCTCTTGCTCAGTGGTGGCAGCTCCTGCTGCCACAGCAGCACTGTCTTCTGATGCCACGGGCTCAGCAACGGGTACCACCTAAAAACAACAGAAGGGAGGGACCTTTCAGGATACAAGTTACAGATACTTGCTGTATCTGCACATGGACCAGCATCTGCTCTGCGACCTCTCTGTGCAATGCTGACTTATGGTCTTGAGTTCACTGGTGTTCCTCCTGATTTATGGAGAAAAGTAGCGCTGGGGACAAGCTGGTTTAGACAAGCTGATTAACAGGCGGGAGAGAGACATTTATGAAACCTCACCAGGCAACATTTAGCAGAAGACTCAGGTGTTATGAGTGGAGTAACTGTTTATCGAAGCTGTTTTCCTTCCCTTGTCTTCCAGCTGTATTGTGGAAGAAATTTACCACTGGCTTCTGCTGAGGAGGAGGAGGAGCTTGCAAACTGTGCAGGGGTCCACAGGACCCTGCTAATGGAATCTGTTCTTGGCAAGAGGCTTCAAGCCTTCTCTAGCTAGTCACCTACCTCTAGACCTTGCCTGGTTTCAAAAATCTTTTAATCTTAATTGTACATTCCTTTCTAACAGAGAAACTTACAAATCAGGCCATGTGAGGAGAAGTAAATATATTCTACATCTGGATAAATATCAGAAAAAATATAACCACAAGGATCTATAGCTATGTCAATATAAAAAGATACATAAAAACCAATTCAGTCTGGCTGTGACTGAATCATTTCTGATCAGTCTGTGTTGAGAAGTTAATGCATGATTTATTCCAACTTTTGAAAGGTGGATAGAAAAGTACCTGCCTGCTAGTAGATCAGTGTTTAATCCTTCATCCAGCTGAAACTGTTACTTCGTGTTGTGGGTAACTCAAAAAGTTATGGTATTCCCTATCTATCTGTTCCCTAAATTGTTACTGTCTCTTTAGGACCCTGCAGCCAGGAAGAACTGCTATCGTGGGCACTATCAGAGTCTGCGAGCAGGCAGCTCGCCCCTTCTTCCTGCGTGGTTTTTGCTTTGCTGGCTGCTTGGTCTTTGCTTAAGCAGAGGCTTCTCCCTTTTTGGGTTCTCTTTTCGTATTTTTGTTTTCTTCTTCCTTGTCTTGGAGTAACTGCAGTCAGACGCTTTGAGCTGCCTCGGGACGAATTCCAGAGGTCCGCAGCCGAGGTATCGCGCCGACTGTAGCGGAGCAGCCCCGGCTCCGGCCCGGGTCGTCGTCAGCCCCCGCCCAGCCCGGCCCTGCCTGCCCTGCTGTCTCCTGCTGGGAGGAGGGCACTGACCCCAGACGGGCCTCGCGTCTTCGTCTGCCGCTGGAATTGCTACCTGAGCTCTTGCCTTCCCGGAAGGGATCTGGCGCCAGCTTGTCCCTTCGTCTTTCCCACGTAGTCGCACCGGTCGGGCGCTATGTCGGGAAAGAGTGTTTGCTGGCATTTTGGGTCTTTGTTCTCATGGGTTCGTAAGATTTAGCTATTTTGTATCTAGCAGTTTATTTACTGTTAACCTTTACCTGTTGCTGTTTCCTTTCTTAGTAGACTCTTATTTTTTTCACTTATATCTACTCGTGTTCGTTCCTTAGTGGTGGAAAGGGACTGGTTGAACCTATAACGGGAGGCAATTCATTCCAGAGTGTTCTCCTTTTAAACTGTCTTAAGCCAAGACACTTGTAATTTATGCATCACCCTAACATTTGTATTGCTATATAATGCTTACAATAGCATACTGGGTATATACTTAGAGTGAATTAATCTTAAGGTTTGGACTGTTGAAGGTAAATGACAAAACTCATTGTTTTAATCTAATTAACTTCAAGATGGAATTTTTACCTTACAGCAGATAGGTCCAGGATAAAGAAAAATACCCAAAGGAAAACTCTTTTCGAGGTACCAATGTCAAGCCACAGTTAGCAGAAGTCTCTCTGATCTCCAGTGAAGAGTCTGATGCTCTTTGTTTCCTCAGCTTGATCTTTACCCCGTGGATGAGGCTACCTCCACTACCTGAACTCAGTAAGTGTTCAAAGGCACTCTTCAGGCACTGTTTTTTAGCAACATTAATATTCACCACTACTCCTATTTGCTGCTATTAATGGATGTGATAAAGAAATCCTCCTGGAATCCTTGAAGACAGAAAATATTATATGGATTTATAGAAATCACTGGAGAACTTTAATTTAAATTGAAACTGTTGCTGCTGAAGGTTGCTCTTTTGTAAAAGGAAATAACATCAACAGATAAGGTCAGATGTTGACATTTTCTCCTATAAGGCATGCAAGTTCGCCACCCATAGTATTACCAATTTTAGCAGTCTTGACCCAAGAAGATATACAAATAAATGATAAGTGTAAAAATCCTGGAAGAGGCTAGTAGAACAGAGTGGAAATAGAGTGCACATCAGACTGATTTTACACCATGCATTTCTAAGAGCATGCTGCAGAAGTTGATCTTGCTGTCTATTCTGATTAGGATCAACAACTTCTTTTCTATTTATTGGATTTGTATAGCCCATTTTATTTCACTAAGGAGGAGAACACTAATTTATGTGGATCGGCTCACAAATGCCCCATGGTGAAAGGGTGACACTCTCACAGCCTGCAGTCATGAGTCACTAAACGTCACAATCACACAATAATTTGTTCTTGTGTTTTAAGAGTACAAAACCAGTAAAAGCGAGAGGATTAAAAAAAGCTTTTATGAAAAGGCATCTGAGGTAGCACAGAATGAACCTCACTATCAGCCTCAAATATTTAAGTAAAAATAAAAAAGGTGGGGGGTTGAATTTATACCCAGCTATGTTGAACCACATCCTTGCAGATACAGCCATTTGTATTACCTTCATATTGAAAGCCAATCCTAAAAATCTGTTTTATATAGGTAATTAATAACATTAGCCAGTCTAATAGTATTCCAAATGAGCTATCTCTAGCAGTATTATTGAAATTTCGACAGCTGTCCCATTACACCAAGCACACAGGGGAGAAAGAAAGGATCATCCAGTATAATGAGGGGTGTGATAGAACCACTCAACTGTTTTAACTGCACAGACACGAATTCTTCTTTAGCCAGGATGCAGCCGATCCACACAGTTACACTCTCATTAACATTGCTGTCAGCTCCATACAATGCCACAGATTCAGTCGTAGGTTAACCTTTTTACCAAGGAGCCCAGGAAGAGGAGAAGGGGTACTAAGCCTGCTGCTGGGGTATGCCAGAGGAGCCCCCTGGGCTCCACTGGTCTTCCAGAGCTGAAGTTCTTGCCCCATGGCTGGATTTAGAACAGGAATGGGTAATTTTTATGACAGTTGGTTAAAATCACAGCTAAGCTAGCTAATGTCAAGAGAAACTAATCATCATGCTTTAGGGAATGCATCAATTGCAAAGCCTTGGAAGATTCTGAAGTACTGCTGAAGAATTTGTTATGCAACTTACAGAGTATCAAAGGGACCATGCTCCATTAACAGTCAAATACTGGCTTAGCAAATAACTTGATCTCTTATGGCAGCTCTTCTGCATACAGTTATACTGTTTTAAACAGAACACGGGCAAATTCACTCTCAGACAAGAGTGACTAAGTAGCGTTAGAATAAAGGGGGAAGACTTCAAAAACTTAGCCTTGGTGCTAGCACAACAGTGAGGCATTTCTTGCATATTTCTTCTTGAACCAGACTTGTTGGGAGTGACAAGGCAACGCTAGAGGAACAACACAACACTCTTGCACTGTGTCCACACCAAGCTGGGCTTGATCTGCCACTCCCACTCTGCACTTTTTTCCTGTGCAATGCCACTGGCTTCCATGTGGATGTGGCAGTGCTGGTGAGGAATACAGCACCAGTGAGTCCCAAAATCACTTCCAAGTGACACTGGTATGCCCTACAGCCACAGATACATCCTTGGCTCTAGCAGACCTAATGCTGTTCTACAGCAGGATAATGAACCTAAGCTTCACCTGCTGAACTTAGCACGTTCTGAAATCAGTTTATTACCTTTTCGTATATATCATGGCACCAAAATGATAACAACAAACAAAGCAGGTTGCCAGCACCTTGAGATACAAATCCTGAGTGATTAATAACTAGGATTTATTTCCCAGTTCCTACTTCTGTCCCTGAGGTTAATATGCAGCCATTCCTCTCGTGCTGCCCTCTGTGCAAGTTTGAATACATTGTAGTTTCACTTTAGTATACAAGGATTCAGAGTAAGTACTTTTATCACCCCTAAAGAAATAGAGCAATATGCAGTTATTCGAGTCCACATATGCACAGCCTAAAAAGTATGTCACCAAGCTTTTCATTTGCTTTGTAATTTGATTTTAACTGTATCTAACTTGATGCCAGATTGAGCTTTAGCAAACCAACTCATACTTTGATTATTTTCAAGTATCTGGCCATATCTCTGGGCATATTGTGCTAGAAAAAAGAAATGATTAATCATAGGGATTTTTTATAAAGAAGTTTACAGAAAGGCTGGGCAAACAAATATACGGAAATTGTAAAAGCTACTGGGAATCTATGCAGTGTATTTCCAAATGTCAATAGAAACAGCATTATACCTCCTTTAGCAATGGAGCTGCTTTGTTTGCTGCCCTGAAATATTTATCACTCTATACTGCTGCAACAGGCAGTTTCTAAGATAAACACCGCATTGAATGAGAGATGATCTGTTACAGTATATGCCATGGGTGCAGATATATCTGTGCAGTGTTAGACTTGGATACCACAGCTAGGTCACAGTTGCATTGTATTGGCCTGCCTATTGATGACATGCAAGTGACAAATTTTTTGCAATGGTTCTCTTGAAGATATTTAAGCACAACCATACTTGAGTCTATTCATATGTACCTCGCTTTCCTTCTCAGCAACTCCAGTTGTGTCCTTATCCCCTGCCTCGACACTCTCCTGTATAAAAAGGAAATATGGTCATCACCTTTCCCATACTGAGGCAATGGCTACAGAGAAATTGGTATTAATCAAGCTAATGGAAGCATGCCATGTATGGGATGCAATGAAATGAATGGCTAAATGAGCTAGTAATATACTATTAAGCTGAAAGATACTGCCATATATAATCTGAAATAGAAGTATTTATATGCTAAACAAAAAACTTTTACATGTGTTATCATCATCACACTGGAAGCATTAAGGACAATTTCACTTACTTTTACTACCAGTATTCTCGTAACAGCACCAGCTTTGAAGAATTGTTTGGTAAGCAAACTTGCAGTTTCCATCAAGCTCAAATTTCTCCCACCTGTGACTCAAACTGTTTCCATTATCGCCTGCTGCTGCTCCTGTAATTCACCAGGGCCTCAGTGTAAACTTCATAAAATACTTCTTCTACTCATGTTTGACTGCAGTTCATTTAAAGGGGCTGTTCAAAAGATGGGGTTTTTTTGTTTGGTTTTTTTTTTTTTTTTTTTTTTTTTTTTTTTTCAGAATCACCTTACTTTAGGTCCATATCCAGTGGTACATGCAGCAGGTGCCTGACATTAAAAAAAATTAGACATCAGTGGTTTTCCAAATCTGACACCCATCCTAAATGGATGTCATTTCAGTGCATTCAAAGGATGGAATGCACTGAATGACAACAAGCTCCTCCCAAATAGTACTTGCTACCAGCACCAGGTCCTTTTCTACAAAAGGTCAACAGTCAAACCACTAAAATTCAGGCTTGGTTTGGAACAGTTGGAAGTGCTTTTTTAGCTGTTCACGTTTGACTCTCTGCAGACATGGCTATTTCTAAAGAAACTCTGCTAAGCAAAAACAAGTCAAAGCCCCATTATGGAAATCAATTTTGCTAATAAATTTTGACACAGCTACATCAGATTTTTCTGAAGACTTGTAGGGGTGAAGAGAAGTTATGCAAACATACTTGAGGGCATGGTATATTGAGTGTCTGCTTTGGCCACCAGAAGCCAGGAAACCTCACATACTCAGACTCCACCTACCTGCCTTCACACACACAACTGTCACACCAAAATTCCTCAAAGTTTCAGCTGAAATGGTTGCAAGTTTCTTTTCTAATAAAAGGATACTGACTTACATGCAAACTTCACATCATCATTTTTTTTCTACTCTAACCTAGTATTGCTTGCAGTCAGTCATAAGTCCCCAACATGCCAGATGCCAGGACAAGGCAGTTGCTGACAGTAGTGTTGCCATAGAAACCTCTTACAGCTTTATCCCTGTTAAAATTGCAGTGTTATATAACCTTTAAAAAATTATTAATTCCTTTTTTTTTAAGTTGCCAAGCCTCTGCTATGTGGTCTTCAATTTTACAGTAAGTTTGAGGAGACTGTAGAGGGTCTTAAATAGAAAAAAGCAAATATCAACAGCAAAATATAAATATTTCACACTCCAGTGATGCATGCATGCACAGAGCCATCCAGAGAAATCTCTTCTCTTTTTTGTAGAGCAGAGAGATACTGTTGCCCATAAAAGCTTTATGTCCAACTGCAAGTCAGTACACAGATGACTTCCCTACTTGTACTGTTAAAAAATGCAGAATTTCTGCCAGCAGCTGTCTTTACAATTTGCCTTCAGAAATTAGTATAATCTTGCACTTCAAAGTCAGAAACGTATCAGCCTTTTCCATTTTCTTAATAATTCCCTGGCAATATTCTCTGGTAAGAATCCCATCAGCCCAGCTTTGGGTATCTCTGCAGAAGGATCTAATATATACATATACATATTTTTAAATAAGAACTGTTTTCTAGGTTAACTGAAAGCACAGTTTTGGTTGGAAAGGTGAAAGTAAGGAGAGCTTCTCTTGCTCCCCAAAGCTTGGGCTTTCCTGAAGCTAATTTGACTACTGTGTACTAGTCACTTAAGTAGCATTTTGCTTTTCTGATTAGCTGGAAGTTGGGATTTTGTGGATAATGGAGTTTGAGAAGAGAGGCATAGTAGCATGAACTATCATTTTTAGGGCACGAAACTCTAGTAAAAAGGATGACTGGAATTACATTAGTAAACTAACACCTTGGTTCCACAGAGAAAAATCTGCTTCTGCAGACTTCAACAGAAAGACACTATTCTACATCAGTTCTCTATCGTATATGAGAGCCATATATTTTTAATGGCCTTATGCTCCAATTTTGCACCCACACTTAGCTTCACACTCAGAATCCAGACACAGTTGACTGCTCTTCTGTATCTAAGCATTGTATTGCTCTTCCAAATTACATGCTCCACACCACTTGGGCACTGTGAATTGTACGTAGAGTGGGATTGAACCCTAATTAGATACTCTTGGTTGCAGGCTGTTCCCTGGCCTCCGCTGTAACTTGCTCAGTGTCTGCAAAGAGCTTATCAGGAGGTAGCTTCATGTATGCTTATATACTGCTCTGAAAACCAAAGTACTTAGCTGAGTGTGCGACTCCTTTAATGGGAGAACATCAGAGTCCAGGCAGGCATCAAACCCAAAGGACTGAGAAGCTCTTTCCAAACTACTAAGTGCAGTGGAAGTAGAAAAGCTGATCTCCAAGCACTGTCTCACATGTAGGAGAAGAAGAAAGGGAAATAACAACAGTTCATAAGCATTCACTTTATTATGATGTCCTCATGCCATCTTTGCTTCAATGTAAAAAATTGATGTGGTCAGAGGGGTAGTATCATTTGAAAAAGAAATATGCCAGTGGTTAATGCATTATATCCTTTAGACTATCCTTTGGATTTATAGCTGCCTTTGGGGATGCTACAGAAACAGGAAAACAACTCTTTCTGTGTGGAGAATTCCATGCCCAAACTTTTTACCATGGTTAACTTTTCTTCTGTTGGCACACATGGTCATCCTGTCCCTTTAATTACCAGACATTTTATCGCCTCACCAAAACAGATCAACTGTTGACATCTAATAAAAACTTTATTTGTTCTATGGCATTGGAGATCTGAAGGACCAAGACAAAAATATGTAATGAGATCCTAGGCAGCAATTCTGATGAGGTCTTCTAATGACATTTTGGCAATCTTGATCAGGCAGACTATGAAACAGCAAGTAACTGAATCCAAAATGCCCTGACAGGCAAGTGGTACCACATCCCTTGGACCATTCTCTCCATAATTTAAATGATCGCCCTACCAGAAAATTTACTGTGAAGTTCCTATAATGAGGAATCCATGCCATAAATTTTCTGGATTAATGAGATGTGACAGGAAACTTACCACAGAAAAACTGAACTGAGGACTGGTTGTCACTCAAAACTGGAAGCAACTAAACTCAGTAATGTTGCCTTTCCCTGGTCTTAAAATTAAGAGCCAAACACAGTTAAGGGAAAAAGGGGTTTTTACCTTAGGAAGTATTTAAGAATCCTTAGATGCACCACTTTGTCCAGGTGGAATGTGCCGAAACGCACACTGAAATGCACGCACACGACAGATCACGAATACAATTTATAGGCCTTGCAAATTAGCATATCTATCAAAGATTCCCCAATGAGAGGCTCGAATGAACCCCTTCATTTTGAGGAATCTCCCCCTGGATGGGCCTATCTTAGTTTACAAAATGTGTTCTAGAAAGGACCTTGGTTTCTAGGGCTTTCTAACTGTGAGGTCTCCAGGATGTTTGGTCTCCTGGCTTAACAGAACTTTGGGTCTAAGCTAAGTTATCAGACTTGAGGAATTACAAGTATGTGGGCTAAAAGCACTAAGGATACATAAAAGCTATATAAAAGGCTATATAAAAGGGGTATATAAAAAAGGCAAAAAATCATCATGGCATCAGTAAAAGATTCCCAATGAAGCAGAATCTATTAATATTTTACAGCTCTACTTTTAAAAGGAAACTGTCACTCATAAAGAAAATGAATGTAGAACTGCTGCAGGGAAATGACATGTTTTCATCTTTTGCAATTCAGTGTATTTTTCCTTAGCTTTGAACATATCTGTCATTAATCCTCATCTTCAAAACTCTTCTTTTCAAGTTTTGGAAAACCCTCCCAGAAATAAAAACCTTTCAGAACCAAATGCAGTCACTCAATTTCAGGCATTTTTAAAATCAACACTTTAGCTTTTCCCCCCAAATTAGTAAGGACAACGTAATTTTGAATTAGCAACAAAACACCAAGAACAAACTTAATTAAAACCGTTTAACTTCTATTTAATGCCTAAGTTCTTCCTCTTGGATTGCTCTTAAATTGTCTGTCTCTTGCATTGTTTCTCTCTGCTTCTCTCCCAATAGCTCTGCACTCCTTTGACTCAGTCAGAGCAGCTGACAAGAGATCATGGACCCAGAACTCCTGAGCAGCAAAATGGATCAACTGAAAAGGTCATGCCAGCCAGCAAGCAAATGCATGGTGCTGCAGAGAGACTGTTTAATTAGTGCTTAAGATGTGCAACAGGCTTCAGAGCGTCGCTTTGTCTTAGAGCAAGACAAAAATGTTTCCTTTTGGAAAAATGGTGAACTTTCATATTTTTTTTTCTTCAAAATAAAACCACCTTTTTGGCTTCATTAGTAGCTGTACTTCCACATTATTCCCTGCCATGCACTCACGGGAAGAGAAGAGCTCCAAATCAATGACTGATTTCCCATCCCTTCTCTCTCCACCTTCCCTCCCACTTTCTTTATTCCAAACCATCTCGTTTACATTCGGCATTTTTCTCAACAGTTTGACAAAACAATGTGCCTCAGATAGGTAATTTCATTTTTTGCCTTCCTATAGAGTTGACAATATGAACTGAAAACACACAGAAGGGGAGAGCCTAGTCTACACAGACCATGAAGCTTTCTTCATCCAGTTATATTAGTAAAAGGGGATGATTCTGAAATAATTTGCTCCTGTGTGTACCATGGAACCAAGCAAAAGTGAATTAAAATATGAAACAAATACTCAAAAGTTCATGCAAGTGTAATCAGAATTAAGCCTAAACATAGTTCTGGGGAACACACTGTGACTGCTTTCCACCATAGGTCCAATGTTGTTAGGCATCCCCAGAGAATAGGTAAGGGTGGACAGAGACAGGTATTATCTGCCCTTTCCCCCAAAGTCCTGCAGAACAGCCCATCTAGCACTGCCCACCTTTCCTCACACAATCAATTATTTTCCTTCTGTTAGGAAGAGCTCAGTAGCTTGATATCTGATAATTGGATATCTATCCACACTCTCTGCTGCCACAGTTATAGGTGCATCTACAGATACTTCCATTTTCTTCAGCTAATTTGCATCTACATTAACTTAATATTGATATCCATATGGCAGTGTATCAAATGCCTACTGAAAACCACCTGATTTTATGGTCACTTGGGTATCACTGTTCCTGCTTAGCAGCTGAAGACAAACAGGGTCTCCCCCAAGGCCAAGTGCAGCTCAGCAAGCCTTAAACCTTCTCTTCTAAGAACACTTATGGCACCAAACTATGCTCAATAGACAAAGAGCACAGCTCTTCCACCAGCTTCTGTGGCAGTGGAACTGACCCACTAAACAACCCCTTTTTTCCATTCAGTTTTTCAGTAGTAATCTTCATGTTCTCCCAGCAACTCGTTAGAGCCTTTGAACATCTTACTGTCTTGAGGAAAGCATGAAAGATGTGAGACTACAAAAACAGATGCAGTTTTCCTCCAGGGTTTCTTAGCCCATGGGCATCATCCACCACCAAGACCTTCTGACAATACTGTGTAGGAGAGAAATCTCAGTGGGATAAAAAGAATATGAACTGAGATATCTGTATAAAAAGGGATGCTAGTCGGCAGGAAAACCCCATGCCTACTGTCTCAGACCACCTCTTAATTTGTAGTGAATTGGATGCCCTGCTTTGTTCTTCATGCAGAGCAGTAATTTCTTCTCCTTCATTTCCTGCATGCTGACAATGTAAAAAGTCTCCAAACTGGTGTTTGGTGTTCTCTCTTTGGCTCACAATTGGCTCCTAAAATTGTGAGCCTTGTACAGTAACTTTCTTCTGTAATTTTCATGCTCTAGTAAGGACCATACAAGATGTACATTGGCTTAGTGCTTGAAATGGAATGAGAAAACTGCTAATAACATAATTTAAAAATGGCATCAATTCTTTCCCCTTCTGAAGTTCATCTGGCATCAAACGACCTGTGAAACCACAACCACTCAGCCAAACTTCAGTCTAAAGCCCAAATGTAAGAGGAATGATATTCTAGGGCTGAAAGGAGGACGTGCTGAAGAGGCATGCTGTGACACAGCCAGGCACTGGGGAAACTAGCCATGGAGGATGACAGTGGAAAGGATGGCTGAAATGCAGCAAGCACATTCACCATAACATAACCTCTGTTGAGGTCTGGGAGGTGGCATGGAGGACAGATCACTCACCACAGCCTGCTCTGCTGGCTCGGCAGGCTCAGCAGGGATGGGCTCCTTTTCCACAACAGCAGCAGCAGCAGCAGCAGCAGCAGCAGGGGTTTCCTCAACCTTAGGTTCCCCAGGTGGAGCTTCTTCAGCCTCAGTCTTTTGTTATTGATTTTTAAGTAGATAGTGGAAAAATGGTTGAGGTGCGTATGATGTTGGGGAGGAAGAGGGAGAAAGGGAACTGTGTCTGGCACAGTGTTGCTTCAGGCTCAGTCTTGCCAGGCTTTGTCCCCAATAAAATACAGCACGTAAAGGGCATTTTCATCATCAATGTTCTATATGTAAAATGAGCCAGTCCTACATGCCTTCCTCATAAGGAAAGAAATCATAGCTTCCTGAGCTACACTGAGAGGTAAAGGAAGTGGGGGGAAAGCACTCAAGTTTGCTCAAAAATGTTCCAGAAACTGCTGGCAAGGCCAGAAACTGAAACTGGCACCTGTGTGTACCAACCCTGGTCTTCAAATACGAATTTTAAAAATTACCTCCTCCCCCCGGTTCTGTCTGTTTGCAGACAATATAGTCCCTCCTCCAGTGAGGGTAAGAAGCAATGAGCAGAGAGTGAGACTCAAACAATTTTTATATGGACAAAGACAAACACTGATTGAATTCTAGCAATGAATTCTAGCAATCATCCCTGGTTTCTTATTAAAATCCATTCTCTCTTGAGCTCTCAATCACCTACCGGGCACCTATTTATCCACCCACTATTGGGATTTCCACCCTTTTAAATTCTGGCCTCAGCTTATTTTCCAACAGGAGGATCTATGAAATATCACCAGCCCTGCAACATGTTCAGTCTTGTGGCAAAACAGCTCACAGCAGAAGTGTGATCTCCAATGGAAACATTACTCTGCAAATACATGCACATAAGAAGGGGAGAGTTCCAAGCTGTGCTCAGCATACTCGAGTTATAAAGATGGCTGACTTAACCAGACAGAATAACCCCAACAGATTAATTTGCCATGAACAAATTGCTCAGCATAATATGAAGCTCAAAAGCAATTGCTTTGCAGTTGGTAACAGGCTGCTGGCTAGAATGGTATCTCTTGTGATGAAGAGACAGCTTCTATGAAATTCTTTCAGATACTAAGATCTTCTCCTCCTGATAGTTTTCAGGGGAAAAAACCCCACAGCCTCTCAATTCTTTGCTCATATATTCCTTAAGCAGGCTGATTTTTAATGAAGTACAGAGAAGTTTGCCTATGCAAGACCTTCAGGATTTGGCACAGCATTAAGAAGCATTTACTCATGGTATATTATACCATACTGTGCAAAAATCTCTCTGTGTAGTGAATTAATGACAGCTCTAGAGAATTTCATAAGAAGAAATAGGACTGAAATGAGAAACACAAAGTAGATTTATCACAGGTAAGATGACTAATAAGTTTCCTGAGGTTTAATGCTGGAAGATTCTTTCACACTTAAAATCACAAGTAACATAAAGCAGATTGCTGTGATGTGCTTCAAGTCACTTTTTGAAAATCGTACTTCAGATGAGTTACCACATTGCAGCTACGAGTAAAAATACTCTCACAACATTCAGTAATGATCATGAACACAAACACTACAATGAATAACATCAAATATCACCCTGCTGCTATTAAGTAACTATAGCACTCAACCAGCAATGTTGTTATTCTCATCCTTGCTTCAGGCTAAGCAAAGACTAAGAGGAGCTAAGAAATTGCCCAGGTACAATCACTTAGAAAGAGACTGTCCCCTCCTTAGAAGTAGACTCTGCCTACTATTAATATGTGGTGAGTAGATAAAATTACAGCAATTTTGGAGATATGGAACAGCCATCATGCACTATCATGTAATTGCTGTACACTGGACCATAGTACTCATTCTAGTAATTTCTTAAACACAATAAACAACCTCTTTGATTACACATTTATAAAATAAACACACCTTACGATATTCTGGTTTTCTTTTCTTTTGCTCTGTGCTATCCTTGTGAAAGATTGTTTCGGTGAGTATGGATTTACAACTACAATGATATCACCCATCAGCTCTTCCAGGTGGAAGAACTGGATAAGGTGGTGTGATTTAAAGGATGGAAAACGCAAAAAAAGTGAAAATATCTTTGCACAAAGGAAAAATTGTACCCTTTTTGACAAGACATTTAAAAAGGATGCAAAAGCCACCACTTACCAAAGGCTCTGTCACATTCTCATTTGATTGCA
The DNA here is from genome assembly GCA_013397175.1 of Platysteira castanea. Taxonomy (NCBI): domain Eukaryota; kingdom Metazoa; phylum Chordata; class Aves; order Passeriformes; genus Platysteira; species Platysteira castanea. The sequence goes on along the minus strand of VYXC01011102.1, from coordinate 98,853 downwards.
CTGTAAATGCAGAGATATCCTAGATATAGAAATGAAAAACAACAATACAAAAATATTTGAGACAGGATATTCTAGGTGCCCATTAAAGACCTGATTTTTTAATGGTTTATTCAGGTAAAGTCACTAAGTAAACTCACATAGAATAAGATGGCAAATACAACTTAACTAAAAATTATTCTAAATATTTATTAAGACTATCTGAGTACTATTAATATTAAAAACATTACTTTTTCATTTTTATATTCAATATTTCTAGACCAAAAAGATTTTTCACCTCACTAAACGTAGTGAATACATGTGATTCACACACTTCATTAAACACATGTGATTCACAAGGACTTCGTTTAAGGTGCAATGCACTTCTAAGTTGTGGAACTCTGAATCCTTTTTGCAGACTGCACATGGTTGTGCCTGGAGAGTACGCCAGCTCTACACTACTTTCTTCTTGATCATGGGCTTTTATTTGAATAATAACTACAGTAATTATGAATACAATATTTTACCTGCATTAAGAATGTAGAAAAATTGAGGTGTTTTTCAACATCTCACTCATTCAGAACCAATTAATTTGCAAAATATTGCTGGGTCAAATTATTTTCCTACCACAGAGGAGACAGCAAGTATTTATTTTCTCCAGACAAATATTTTGCCTTAATTATCAGAGCCTTTAGCTTTTCCTCTTCCATCTGGATCCTTTACTAAACTAAATGTCCTGGAGCAGAATGGTTAATCACTGGAAGACTCATTTCCATCCTTGTACAAGCTGAGCCTTTTGGGGCACTTTTAAAATTTGGTGTACAGGCTGTGCTGTGGTTGAGCCAGTCTCTAACAGAATGCTGGAAAATAATGAGGTCCCAGGCTATCCACCTGAAATTTGGGATCTTGACACAGCCCTGGAATTTGAAAGCATAAACATGGTGTCTTTATGTGCTGTATCTCTGTGATGCATACCACGGACTCACCATCAGCACTGCCGCAAATAAAGAAATTTGGGTTAAACTTTGAGAGTAAAATATATCTTAATTGAAAATAAAGATGAAGAAAAAAATAAAACTCCCTATGTATTTACACACAGAGTCACTGAAAATAGGTGAAACTGAAAACCTGCTTTATAGGATTTTGGGATTGTGAGAAAAATAATCCACAAAAGAGCACAATAAAAAAGCTAGACCAGCCATTTTAGGAGGAAACAGCTGTCCCACTAAGGTAGTGAGATTTTTCACTATTAGACTCAGTCAGGCCACCAGTCCTAAGAGTATTAGAATATTTCTAGCAACATCTAAGGATTTCTGACAACAGACAAGGTCTGGATTTGAGACAGTATGATGTTGCTATGCAGCTTGTCTATAGAACAGATTTCCTGGATTTGTATAGCCAGTTCTAATGCTTTCCTAATAGCACAAAAAAAAAAATTATCTCAAACCCGATTTATTTCTTACCTGTGCAAATCCATTAAATGCTATGGTGGATGCCTAAGTAGAAGTGAAGATCAGAACAAATTATCATTTGTTTACTAAATCTGAACATGAGTCAAAACATTTTTATTTGCAAAATAAAAATGTAGGCCAGACATAAAAAAAAAAAGGAAAAAAAGAAAAAAAAAGATAAAAAATATAAAATGAAGGGTAAGGCAGCAAGAAATTTGACAACAGTGCTATTTGATAACAGACATCACAGGCTTAAAGAAAATGACAAAAAGAAAAAGCAGAATACCTTAAATATTAAAAAAAAAACAATTAAAAAAGACCAGGTGCATTTAAAGATCTACAGATAAAACACAAAAGATGCCAGACACAATGTGTCTTCACAGTTCAATGCTTCATTCACCATTCTGAAATGCATTTTTGTCAGCCTGCTTGAAGGGCTGAAGGGCACCACACTATGAAGAGTTGCATGGCAATTTTTCAAAAAAAGAATAGCATGGGCTTAGGAAGGGCAGTAGGAAACACACAAATGGAATGTTTTTAAACGACAAGGTTATGCATGGCCTAAGGAACTCTTTGTCTAGACTAGGCTACACACTGGGGTAGGTACCTCTTCTTTATCAGCCTCAATTTCCTGGTACAACAATCCATATCTCCGGTTAGCAATTTCATCTTCAGATAAATCTGAGTTGTTGGTCTCATTGTCTTTAGGACTAGTTGAGCTCTCGGTGCTAGCATTTCTGGAATTTCCCATTTGAAACAGAGACAAGGGTCTAGCTATCTCCTTGCTCGGTCCAGGATTGCTAATGCCAGCCTGCTCCCCAGGCAAACCTTGTTTTACTGGTGTCTCCTGAATTATGTGGCTTGTGATTCCACCTACTTCTCCCCAGCTGTTATCAGTAGCTCCTAGGTCTTCTGTGGACCATTTATTACTAATGCCTAACCAAACATTTTCCATGTTACCTTCCTCTGAGTGCTGCTGGTTGGAGAAAAAGGGCCAATTATCCAGTCCATTGGCTTGGCTATCTGACAGACTAGAAAAACCCCAGGAATCACTAGTAACTGTGGGATCCCAGTTTGCCAGCCAGGGCTCTGTTTCGAAGGCTTCAGGAACATCACTGCTAATCACTTCAGTGACTGTTGTTGCTGTCCTACCTGTCACTTGGTCATCTGCATTATCTAGGCAAGGATTATCACAGCTTTTACTAGCAGCATTGGCTGCCTTGGGCAGCAATGTCCACTGTTTTTCAGCAGCAGCTTGACCTTCAGTACCAGTACTACCATATGGGAGATGGCTGATGTTATTCTCTTCAGTTCCTTTACAAGACTCTTCTGCACTGACTAATTCAGCATCACACAGATCACTTCCAGTATCTGAAGGGTACTTTTCTGTGTGGTCAGTTATCTCTAGGTCAACATGTGCCCTCATGTTTATACACTCCATGGATGTACTCTGGCCAATACCACTGTCAGTTTGGTCTAAGGCATCCTCAAATGTATTTTCATGGTCCTCATCCCAGATACCAAGGACTCTCTCAGGTTCAGCACTAGTGCTTTCTATAGTCTTACAGTTGTACTCCACTATTTTTTCCCCACTTTCCAGCCCTGTGCTCAATGATGGTATTTCTCTATCTGTCTCCTCAATGACATCGACCCGTTTGAATTCTTCTTCTGTAGAGTCTTCTAGGTTAGCACCACTAGCTCTCCCAGTATCCCCATAATTACCTTCAAACTTGTGTAAATTTTCTACCTCTGTGCTGACTAAAATTTCAAGATCTGATTTTGCTAAACCCCTATGAAATTCTGCCTCACTGTTTCCTTTGCTTTCACAACCTTGCTCTTCCAGTTCCTCTGTACCTTCTACCTCCTTGTAGTTAGCTCCAGTCTCTACCTTTTCACTTGGCTTGACACCTGCCCACTCGTCTTCCTCATGCTCTTCCTCTGCCTTTTGCACATCACATGGGAGGGGTTCATCCAACAAGCTATCAGTTCCCGGGATGGGTGTCTCAAAACTGGTTACGTTCTCTAAAGGCTGATTGGTCACCACATCTTCCCACACGACATTTTTGGCATCCAACTGGTCCTCCAGTGAAGTCCTCTGGTTTTCGCTTACAGAAGCTGACCCTGGTGCAGCATCCTCCTGCTCACCTACTGCAGGCCAAACACTAGCAGGCAGAGTACCTGTGGATTCACTTGAGGTTTGCTCTGCCCTGGGGAAAAGCAAAGAACTGCCTGCAGTAATTTCCTGGCTGATACTGGGTGTGCTAACATCTAGGCCCCAGTTGAGTGAACCTAGATCAGTTTGAGATCTGTTAGTATCTTCTGATGACCCACTGTTTGGGGATTCCTCCATGATCAGGTTACACAGGGAAAGACTTTTTGAAGAATCAGGCTTTAAGCAGACAGAAAAGCAAAGAAAAAACACAAGATGAAAAAGATAAAGGTGGACTTGATGAGAAAACACAAAATTTATAGTTTAAAAGAGCAATTTTAATCTAAAGAATGAAGTGACTAAATTAAGCCATTTAAGGAAAAGCTATGTGGTTTGCAACATCTGAAGGCAATAAATTGTAATGCAAAAGAGCAGCACTGATACACAAAACCAGAAAACTATCTATTACACCACAGCGATTAAGGATGTCTCTAGTGGTTGCAATTTTGGGGGGAGGTTTGCTTACCGGCTGCACCAATTCGCTGCTTGTCTGTATAGAAGAAAGTCATACACATAAAACACAGAAAAGAACAATGTGATGCACTTTTATATAGCAGCAGTTCATTAATTAGCAGTTCTCTAACCAGCTGCAGTTACCAAATCAGGATGGGGAAGGAGTGGTGGGTCCTTTCCTGCCACTCCACCCAAGACTAATTCCAGGCCTGTGAATTTTAAGCCTCTGAATTACATTATAAAAAAAGTTCTTCATGTATGTTGAATATTTATCACCTCTCGCTTTCCCCTCTGAGTCACTGACATTTTTATTTCAAACATTTAGCTATGAAGTACACTAGCATTTTTAAAAAATAGAGCAAAGATGAAAATAGTTACAAAACAGAATACATATATAACATTAAAAAGCTATAAGTAAGACTGTGCAAAAAGAAGACATTGATAAAGCTATCTAACCTAAATTTAGAGCAATACATTCTCGACATTTCTGCATTATTTTACCTAGTCTAGATATTTGCAGCCTTGAAATTTTGGCTAGCCTACATACATGACTGTTTTTATCAAGCTTTATTTAATCTCACTCAATATAAAGAGATGAACATTTAATATACATCACATATGGAAGGTGTTCACGGAACAGTGCTGTGAATCTGACAAGCATTCACAGATTTCTGTGCTGGCTGAAGCTACAAAAAATCAAACATGAACATACCAGGCTCTATGTCAAGTCAACTCAGCTAACTTCATTACATACAGTCAAAAGAAAGCTCACAAAAACGGGTTGTTTTCTTCCTGCAGATCATTTTATCTGATTTAGTACCAGGAGGAAGAAGGAAGGATTCATGCAGTTTCCTACAGTAGCAGTTTCTTTCGTAACTCCAGTTCACTGTATGCCCACAAAGACAAGCTAAATTCTGTCTTTACTCCTAATTTTGAGAAAATGGTTGTCCATCGGGTTGAAGTCCTGAGGAACTACACCTTCAGGTATTGAAAACAAGTGACATATCCATTATTACCTTCTAATAGCTGTACTTTGGGCATATTAAAAGCAACACACTTAGCTGCAGTGACTGTGAATCTTATTAGCCTAGATTTCTGACATCATTTAGGTTTTGTAGGCTAAGCAACAGAGATTATTTTTTGTTGTTGTTAGGTTTAAAAGATAGCCAGTGGCTTCATATACTTGAAAGAGTTTGTCATGATCTGTAAACTCTATCTTGGCTTTTGGTAAAAGAACTGTAAATCTGAGTTTAAGTTGTTCCAAAATCAGAGGCACAGAAATACAATTATGTATGTCAGGCTTACCGTCCATAGATCCCATGGCAATGTCTGAAAAAAGTAGTGGAAAAAAGAGCTTGTCAGAAAAATACCATTCCTGTACTGTAAATCCAACATGCTATGTAACAATGTCCATTAACTAAGAAGAAAGAACTTATTTATATCCATGCTTATAGTACATACATATTTTATACATTAGGACGTGTGCATGTGTGTGTATCTGCATAATACATTTGGTTATAAAGGATGGGCAGTAGGCAATGCATTGTGATATTTCCCACTTCAAAGTAGTTGCTGCTTTCCAGCAAACTCTCATTGCTGTGTGCATGAGATTCTGAGCTGGTGACTGAGTGACTTTCAACAGGTATATGACCCTCTGCAAGGTGTAGCTTTAAAGAGTTTACAAAGGTGGGGTTTTCTAGCCAGTTAAAAATGATGCAGCTACCCACTGAGAATAAGTGAGTTTCCTCACAACACTGGCCCTAGAAAGGAAAATGGCATACTTTTTGGGAAAGGAAATAAGAAAGTTGACCAATACTTTCTTTTTCTTGTCCAATCTGTTAATAAACGCTAGTGACCTCTCAACAGAAGAGCTTAATAGACAGATGAAAGAAAAGCAGCAGACTTCATGCCAAATATTTATGGCCCACCACATGAGACAGAACTCTGCTGGTTTGCATCAAGAGAGAAGAGGACCAGGCAGGTTTAGAAAGGTCCCTTCTAACACAACCATAGAAACAGAAAAGCAGTTGAGGAAGGACAGACCAGGGCTCACTTACAGTGGTTGGATCACCCTGGCAGAGCAGTGGAGGGAGGTAATTAATTAGATTAACAATAGACAAGTCATGCCAGGCCTCCCAAGACATCATGTACAGAATTACTCCTGTCTTCGCACCACTACTTCAACTGTTTGCTGAACGGAAAATATCCATGACTGAGGCAAAAACTATACACATATAGAAATACCACTTCAGGCTCTCTTCCTAATCTCCCTGCAAGCACAGGGCTCTCCAAAGACTGCAGCCACAGTCTCATACTCTCATACTCTCTATACTGCCATAGTAGTGACCCTGTCAACTCCAGTGAGACCAAGACCCAGACTGCATGGCTGTCTTCCCTTCTAAAAACAAGGTGTTCTGGCTCATCCACATGCTCTTGTAGATGAGGACCATCCTTTCTCATATGCCTTTGCTGTGTGAAAAGGCGAAAGGAGTGAATAAAGGTGCTCAGTGAATGCTTCCTATGCCTCTAGATGAAAAGTTACAATGAACTTTTCTACACAGAATTATATTCTGTATTTCATGGTATAGTTGAATATAAAATAACTGTTTTTCACTAAAGTAATAAAATTTTCTACAATCTGTACAATATATCAGAACAAATGTGTTCTGTCATAAAAGTTAAGTATCTTTTGTTTAATGATCCCACTGCTGTAATCAGCATTGTTACAAAACAAGCTGAAAGAGTAGTTAGCAAAGTCACACTTAGCATTTTCTGTCACTGCTGAATGCTATGGAATTTCGTTTGCCTTCCCCTTCCTTTTCTCTGTTTAGAGGGAGGAAAAACATCAAGCAAAATGCACAAAGCTTCTGCTGAATGAAACACTCCTCATAGCAAATCTCAATGAGAAATTTCAGCTAATGTTCAGAGTGCTGACAATGCATAGTTTTTCTGACAGCACATATCCTGTCAGAGATCACTACAGATCTCATTACATAACTAGGACTTCACACCAAATAAGATATTAATTAACTGAGGATGAGATCAACAGAGAATCAGGACAATCTCTTAAAGCCTCTTGTCTTCTCACTCCTTTCCCAGCACTGCATTTCTGAACAGCTGATGAGTCTTCTCATGTCTCACAGAACAAGCCAGATTAATGATAGCACAGAAATAACAGGTCTTGCTAACAGTGTATTAACATTGCTTCTTTGTGTGCAAGACAGGGATACAGATATGCTGGCCAGGAGATCTGCTCTACTTTGCTACCTGCCCTCTGGGTAGTGAGGGTGAAATCTGGATTTTAAAAGAGCATGTCCTGTAGGATAAGTCAATGAATATCAGCAACTTGATATATCAGACTTTTCTTTTTTAAAAAAAATTTCATCTTTTTTTTTTATATTGCTGCAAAAAACTACCATTACAAGTATTCCTACTGAATGTAGAATTTCAATAACGTAACGTTCTACAAGAAAACACCCTATTCCATACTCTAATTTTCCTTGAGGTTAGGTCTAAAGTAGATTAATAGCAAAACCACTCAGATCATACCACTGTGTGGTACAGAAACTCCATCACATTAAAGCAATTGCATGCTGACTCCATGAGACCTAGGACCCCTAAGGCATCTTTCCAGACATGAAGAATCAAAGTCAGGTCAGAAAAGTTGTCAGAAAAACAAGCACTGGAGAATAATACTGTTTAAACTAAGAGTTATTCTGAAGATGGAAAATAATAGCATGCTAAAGTCAAGGCCAAGGTACCAGCAACCATTCTCATCAGCAGACATCTCATCTTACCACATGACAGTTTCCTCTCCTTCCATCACCATCAAGTACAGGGTTACTGACGGGGAAGATAGAAGGCTGACTAGTGCTTCTCAGGAAGATGAAGTTTTTCAGACACTTCCCATTAATACATGAAGCAAACCTTTTCTACCAACGCAGTATATTGCACTCATATGCTTTGCCTATGTCAAGGCAAAGAGATACCTGAGACATGGGTGAATGACTAACTCCTGTTGATACAGCTTCTGGCTTGAAAGGGTCAAAGTCCAAATCCAGTAAAGACTCCTCTTTCTTAGCTTCAGGTACTTCATTCTGTTGGAAGAGAAATATAACTCTTGAAAAACTTATATTTTAAAAGCTGCCCTGGGTAGTAAACTATTAAAATGGTCAAGAAAAAAAAAAACCAAACCACAGATTTACTAGCTGTGGTGCACACCACAAGGGTGGAGGCTCTGAAGATTTTCCTGAGCTATAGTGTAAGTTTTATGAGATTCACTCTTATGATGTCTTTGGTTTCTCTGTAGTACAGCTTTGCCTTTTAAGGCTGAAGAGTCACAGCCCTTTCAAAAAAGTGTTGAGTGTACACCACTTGACTGTGAAGGCCCTTTTAAAGTGCTTTGAGACAGACATCAAAATTAAAAACTACATAAACACCACCCAATGTCCATACATTCTAATAAGTTAATCTCTCCTCAAAGACAAACATTACTAAAAAGCCAATACAGAAGGATACAAATGCATTTGAATTAAGTTTTAATTCTGAACGTGTATACCAATTTACAATTAATGTTGCCTTTAGCTCTAAACTTTAGGAAACATCTGATAGTAAGGCAGTGAAACAGGCTGCCCAGAGAAGCTGTGGATGTTCCATCCCTAAAAGTGTTCAAGGCCAGACTAGATGGGGCTTTGAGCAACCTGGTCCAGTGAGAGCTGTCCCTGTCCACAGCAGGTGGGGTGGAACTAAATCATCTTTAAGGTCTCTTTCAACCAAAGCCATTTTATGATTCTATGATATACTCTTATTAAACTGGATTACATGGTGGAGCCTTCTTGGTTTGCAATTAATAAATTAGCCAAGGTCACTATAAAAATATATACACATATGTATGTTCAATGGGCTACAGGTCTTTTCTGCTGTAAAAATACCTGAAAAAACAATTAGCATGCTTCAACATAAAACATTGTGAAACTGTAGCTTAGATTTAATTATCACTAATTGCAAATATTCTAGGCAAGCACCTTGGTCTTGATAACAAGGCTAGTACTGCCTACTGCTAGTTGTTCAGTGTTTGCTGAATAGTGAGAGAAGCTTGTACAACAGGGCAAATCTACCGCAATATGGCAGGCATAAACCCAGCAAAACTATGAGATAATAATAATGATGACGACGATGACAGTAAAATAAATGAGCAAAGACTTTCTATTATTAAAACATTTAAGAGTATGAACTTTCCAAATTAGTGTTACTATTGGTAAACAGATGTTCAAAGTTAGGTAATTAACGGCTTCCATTATGCCACAAAACACCTTAATTCTCTGTGTTACCTGCAAACATGGTAAAAAGAGCTCCTCAGCTCCCATGTTAGGAATGACAGAGTGACCTAGAACTCTTCAGTCTGTAAGAGGTGTGCTACGGGTGATGTGAGAAGGGTCCATACCAGTGTGAGAGGGGTTTGGCTGCTCCCTGATTCTTCCAAAGCAGGAAGGTAGTTGGCAGTGTAGTTGGTGGGGACAAATGTAAAATAAAATAGTGGTGGTGCTCCATGTGGCAGAGTCCAGACCTCCTTGGCTTCAGGAAGTGTGAATGTGAAAAATGTACACATGCTGAAAGACTGAATAAATTTGTGGCAAAGTAGTCTGTTGAGGCTTACTAAATAGGCAGAAATCATGGTGAGGAAGCCCTAGGGCAGCAAAGGACTAGAGGCCGAGAGACTGTTAGTAGAACGGGGTGTCAGAAGCGCCAACTTTGCTTGCCTTGATTTATCTTCTTTCTTTGGCCTTCTGCATCACTGGTGATGACAGATAACTGGTCTGACACACTGAAGCCCATGTTATAGCCTCACATTTCAAAAAGTCAAACCCACCATTCCCACCAGTAACCAACATTACATTCATTCTCTCATGCCTTCCATGGAGTGTATTTAGATTTTATCACATATGCTCTTGAGGCAGTAATACTCATATAGTCATACAGCTTGATGAAACAACAGCATTTGCTGGCACACAATCAGAACTGGATGGAGACCTCGAAGATAATTATCTTTCACTGAGGTTTGAGAATGAAGTTGCTACCTATGAGGACTGAATCAAATCAACAGGAGTCTTACTTAGGCCATGAGTGGTGACAGCTAAGGTATTGGAAGTGACAGGGTACTGATCACTGATAGCAAAAGTTATCATTACCTGTGACCCTTGGACCAAAATGAAGAGAACACTCATCTTAACTTTAGTGACAAAGGCCCAAATAAACACACAGAATACCTAAGATACCACATTACAGGGAGATGCAGGAAAAACAGGAACCTCAGGAAATCCCTCAATAAGGGACAAAGCAGCTGCATTCTGGGAGTAGCCTCTAATTCTTTAATTGCATGGAGACTTAACTATAAATAGGTCTTTTCCAAATAGATCCCTACACACAGCAATGCCTGTTTCTCCCTACCACAAGGAAACAAAGCATCACATGTTCAAATTGTATAAAATACATTTTTCATTGCTGTGCCTTCATTCTCCTGTGTTGTCAAATGAATTAGAACAAAAACTATGATTCAAATGAAAACAGAAATTCCTGAACATTCTGCATAAGCTTCAGATCTACATATTTCTCTTCAATCTATCAGACACAGGCTCAGACTTCAGAGTTGTAATTACCTTGAAAGAAAGGGTCCATTATTGAAAAAAACAGCGAAAATATGTAAAAGCTGAAGGGCTGAATACAAATTTTACAGATTTATTTTGCACAATTCTGGTTTTTCTGTTTATTATATGCAACTTTAAAAAATATCATAATACTGAGATAAAATGAATTTTGATCACTTCTCTGCTGTGCAGCTAATGTTTCTATGAGCAAAGCCAAGTGAATGAATAATCTAACTGAAGCAGTCTTTTATACATGTAAAAAGCAGCCAAGTTCCATTTTTTAAAATTCACTCAACAGAAAGAAGCAATACTTTTAATGATTTTGATGAAGGAAACAGAAATAATGAAGGATCTCTGTAAGGTTCCACTTGAGATGCTTAGCATTAAAAAAAAGCACCTTAGATCAACTCTCAGCTAGTAATGCAACCTGGATACATTTAAATCTCAAACATGACTGTATCACAGTATTTTTAGTCAGACCTCTCAGGAAATCACTCTTTTTTTTAATACGTTAGCCTTTTGAGTGATTATGTGTGACCTATTCAAAGGCAAAACACCTTTAACTCTTTCAAGGTAACAGAAAGTGGTAATTAAATCTCTGCCTTCTACCTGCGCCCTCCTCTTCCCTCCCCATGAAGATCAGCCCCAGGGGCACCGTCTTGGAGAACTTAGGGTGATTACATGGTTGGACCTCTACACAATTCACTGAAGCTTACCTGTGATGGGGTTGTCACATTGATTTCTGGGACAAAGTTGTCATCAAATAAGTTAATGATGTTCTCCTGTTGCAACTCCTTTGTGGGTGTGAGTTTAGGCAGCGGTGGGACTGGCGGACCTTTCCTCAGCTAGGCAGACAGCAAAAATGTCAGAGACTAATCCAGGGATAAAATAAAATCTTTAAGCTAGACCTAAACAAATTGTCCTAGGCTTTTACTTCAGCTACTTCACCCTAAATAAGCCATGTGTTGAAAGGAAATGTTTAGCTGTTCACCAACAAATGTCTTGAAATAAACATTATGGGAAGAGCAAAACCACCCTATGTTTCAAAGCCATTAAAACTCAAGGTTTCAGACTTCATACAAAAGCAACTCTTAGGGTTTTTTTTCTGCTGCGACAGGCACAGAGTGTGGGACACTTGCTTTACTACGCAGCTGATAGCTGGAAGGGTAATATGGCACAGAAACGCCTCTGCAGCTTTTTGGCTTCTTGAGTTCATTTGTGTTTAGCTTTGGGATTTTGTCCCTGCCCACCTGTTGCTAGCCTTAGAGCATACTTAATGTTAAGACCAAGTCATCTTTGGGAACTACAGCACTTCAAAAGTGCTTAGTTTACTATATTCCTCCTGCTCTCCAGAGATTCACATAACTATGACAAACTAATTGCTTGGAATAGTATTGGATAATTTTTACATCTATCAAAACCCCAAGAGAATAAATCCACAAAAAATCCTCAGGTGGTATAGTGACATAACACCACTGGCACCAATGAGGCTGAGTCCTACCAGGTGAATACTCGGGCAGTGAGGTGACACATTTTGGGAGACCAGAGAAAATAAGCATGCTCACTAGATACAAAATTTGTTCTGATATGCAGACAGCATAGAAACAGCAATCAGCACAGAAGCTATCCCAATTCCAAAAATATCCATAACATCAACACAAGTCTTTGATATGCACGTGAAATATCACATACAACTCATGCTACAGATGGAACTGATGAATGAAACTGATTCTTATTTTACCAATACTAGTGAGAATAGAAATTACTCCATTGATTACAACAGTGTCAAACTTCCCAATCCAGTGTTAAAAACAACCAATAAGACTTTAATTATAAGTAATTAGCAGAGCAATATTTCAGCTAGCTTTATTATTTATTGTTTTAGAGATTGGCAAGACCAGTGACACTCACTGGCTAATTTTTCTCAGGGTAAGCATAAATTTGAAGATGAATGAAGAGCAGAAATATATAATGTACAAAAATTCACAAGGAGGTTTTAGAAACAGGCTTTTCAAACTATCATTGCTGGTACATAGGTCGTTAGAGACAATGCAACATTTTAAGAAGTGTTTTGCTTTGTCACTTCAAGTCCCATCAATTCACCAGGCACCTAAAATTTTCTTCATTCCCTCTAATACAAAAACAATTTTCTATTCCTGTTGTGACACAGGGATGAACAACTGATGAAAAGAACAGAGTGCAACAGAACCAGTGGCCTCCCTGCCATTACTCAGTCACAGTCTAGATAAAAAGTCCACCACATACATCATCTCAGCAATCTTTCACTGCACAACAGGTCAGGTCCCTCTGCTAGGTATCTCCTTACCTGTGTGGGTGACTTAGGCCGCGCTGGTGCCGGAGACGCTGGTGCCAGCATATGATTGGGACTAGCAGTAGGGCTAGGTAGGGGAGAGACCTCCTCTGGTGGTGATGGCGTTTTTGCAAAGCGGAGTGGACCTGAATCACTAGACAGAAGCAAAGCAACGGCAAGGACATATCTTCATATCTTGCTGACTTATTACCTTGAAAATCTGATGCAACAGTTGAACTGCATCGCTGATATAACGCCAGTGACCACAAAAGTGAGTACACACTGGAGATGAACGAAGCTATTATATAATGACTAAAACTAAAATTGCAATGAAATGCAAATTAATTTCCGTGTCAAAGGAAGTTTTAATTTTGAATGATCTTGATTTTTGGAATGTTTGTTTACCTGATCATTGTAACTTGAAGAAAACAGAGTACCTGCATTTTTTCGAATTCTGTACTTGAAATACCATTTCACTTACAAATTTATAACTACTATAAAATATGAAATGGATCTACTGTCTTCATTTCACACACTTCTTGGAATAAAAGACTCTAAAGATAAAAAAACCCCACAGGAAGGCCTAACAATGAATAATGCAAATAATTTTAAAAGCTCAGCAACTTCAGAAAGGTTTCAATAAAATAAAACACAGCCAAGATTATTATAAAGATATCACTGTTTAGAAGAACAAATCACCAAAATTATAAACAAGCAGCAGTCAAGTGACTTCAGCAGAGCTCTGATGATACTAAGAAAAGATCTGATGAAGTCCTAGAAAGCATCTGCCCTTCTCATAAAAGGACCTGGTGCAAACACTGAGAAAATATTCAACTATCTAGAAATGCTGAAAGCTTACAATGAGGCGAGGCTATGAACTACAGTGCTCAACGACCACAGTACTCAGTAAGAGCGACTCCTACACATCCTCAGGGAGAGCAAAAGCACTACCAGATTGAAACCACAGCATAAACATGATCCTAATACTAACACAAGAAAAACTGTTCTTTGGAAGGACAAACTTAGCTCACACTCACCACCTCTTTCTGTGGAAATAGTAAAAGAGAAAAAACAAGCAGTCATTAAGAAATTTATGTCCCAGGAAAAATATTTGCCTTCAGGATAGGCTACTCAGCAGCATACGAGTTTTTAAAGATGTTTCTTCTATGCAGTTCTTTAAAAGAAATATTAGGTACTGTACTTGTCTAGTATCAACTTCTCATGTATCTGAAATGGAAAGCTGTTTTATCTCATGAAGACCCACTTGTGAACAGTCTTTTAGAGTAGCACCACTAATGATGGAAGTCAAAATCTACCCAGATTTTCACACAAGGCTCTGCAAATAGTACAGCAAAAGAGAGTAACAAAGTAACTGAAAAAAATTTATTTTTAAAAAGCTTTTTTTAAAGTAAGTTAAGATCACACTACATTACGTGATGTCCAGTAATTGGCAGCAAAAATAATTTTTCTTTTTTCTTTCAACAATGGAATGAATAATTCATTGGGAACAAGCATGTGCATGTTGGACATAGTCTAGGAGACACGGATAAAATACCTGTTGTTTACAAAAAGTGCTTGAAATCTTCCAACACTACATTATTTTACATCACACAAAAGTATTTTTTAAATCCTTTACAGAAACATAGTCCAGTTCCTGAGTCCATTCTAAATGAGCCAGAAGTGGTGATGCATGAGCTAACAGCTCCGAAGGCAGCACGTAATATATGAGCATGGATTATCACTGAAATAATCTAAGATACAGATTCTAGTGATGTGCTTATAAAGTAGTTCTGAATTTTGCATTACATCAGAAGTCTCAATATTTCATTCTTTGTTCTTTTAAGGTGAAATTAAAACAAATGTAGGAATATCTGCCATATTTTTGAGGCAGATTTTATGTTGTTTGGTCAGTCTTAATTTTTGCTAATCTAACTCCATCTTGAGGCCAAATTAGCAGTAGCTACATGAGGAACCAATTTATTTTTATTTATGCTGCAACATTGTCCGGGTTTTGTGTTATAAGCCCATTTTCTGATATTGGGTGGGAAATGACTACATGGGCTGAGCCCTAAACGTGGCACGTGCCGAGGGCGGCTAGCACAAATGACGGGGTGGACACCGAGCACATGAGAGTCTCCAAGCAGGCAATCCCTTTAGAAAATGAACACTTCGCCTGACAAGCAGGGCAGAGGAAACTTCCACCACTGGGCTCCAAGAGAGTCCCTCTGCCGGCAGGGAAACCCCCTGCTGCCCGGGGAAAATTCCCCTGACCAGGCCAATGGTCGTCCTCAAAGGAGCGGACTACGGGGGGAGCCTGAAAGCGCTCAACAGCGCCTCAGCCGCCTGCCGGTGACTCAGTTTCCTGCCAGGGGGAGCTCGCCTGGAGTTTGGCTCGTTCGGCCGCCTGCTTGCCTGCGGTCCTGCTTCTTCCCTGACTGTCTCCCATGTCCGCACCCGTTCAGTCTACCCTGCTTGGCCGCTTCCCCGCCACAGCCTGCCCGCCACTCGGGCGTACCGCCGCGGGAACACGCTGCCGGCGGCGGCCATCGAGGCCGCGCTCTCGCGAGACCGGCACAGGCTGCCCCCGCGGGGAGCGCACGCGCCACCTGCCGATGGACGCCGGCGGTGCAGCCCGGGACTCCGCTGGAAACTTTCTGACCTTGGCTTCCTTCTCTCTCCGTCTTTCTTCTACCTTCTCTGCTTAAATTTCCCGCTCCAGAGGGACACATATCCTTCTTTATCAACAAATAGTTCTCGGATACAATATTTGCCTCGTTTGTGCTTGATTTTGTCCGAGAAATCCATTAGAAAGGATCCCCTGCGGTTTCCCTTAGAGTGGGATGCGAAAAGCTGTAACATTGTTCGGATTGCTTCTGACTAGCTGGGATTAAATGGAAATTCAGGCTTTCTTTATTAACTCTAAATATCACTGCGTCTTGTTAAGTCTCACTAGTTTACATTTCAACCTTTTCTGCGTATCAGTATTAGAAATCAAGTTATGGCAGAAAGGCTTCATTTGTTGAAAGCAAAAAATCAGAAATACTGTACTGGCATCCACTGACCTCAAGAAAACACCACCTGATTTTAAACTCTTTGGTTTTGTGCTTTAAAACAAGATTTCTTGAAAGTCTTTAAAAATATGGTATTTCGTGACATTCTCTTTATTTCAGCTTTTCTGCTTTTACGCACCCTCAGATCTTTACTTTTCTCCGTAAGCAGAAGAGATAAAAGCTAACGTTCAAAGGCTGGGATTCTCACCTAATAATAGGAGCTAAAAGCATATCTCAATATTTCAAGGCTTTAAACAAATTATGAAAGTTGGCAACATGGCTGTAAACTAAGCATCTAAGAATAAATGAGCTATACATGTAGTTGGTGCAAACTGATGCAACATTCTGTA
The DNA here is from genome assembly GCA_013397175.1 of Platysteira castanea. Taxonomy (NCBI): domain Eukaryota; kingdom Metazoa; phylum Chordata; class Aves; order Passeriformes; genus Platysteira; species Platysteira castanea. The sequence goes on along the minus strand of VYXC01011102.1, from coordinate 82,409 downwards.
ATGAACTTGGCTAAATTGAAACAGCCTTCATCCTTTCTTCTTTTTGAAAGGACTTTCTAGAAAAATAGTCAGTGAAGAAGGAGGCTTTGCATCTTTACTCCTGTTGAGAAGAATTTCATCCCAGATACCTTCATCTGCCACCCTGAACAAATAAAGCCCGTTACCATGTTGTGCAGCAATTGCTACACATGGTGTAGGTGATCACTACGTATGCTAAAACCCACAAAGCCTACAGCAATGCAATACATTAAAAAAGCAGTAAATTCACCTTGGTGCCCCTTGAATGGTGAAGGCCTTGTCTGCATGCTGATCCCCCAGCTTTGTCATCACTTCATATAGTTTGTGACATAACTGTGAAAACAAAACAGTTGCCTGAGTTTATGTGAACAACTATAGTCATGATTAAAAACACAGGTGATAAATCTGGTCTGATAAATGATAACTTGATAACTTTATGTTACAGTATAAAACCTTCCAAAAGTTCTCAGTGCCGTGTATAGCAAAAGCCTAAACAGAAACCCATCAAAACCCATGGAATCAAAGATAATAGCAGTTCTTCAAAAACATGAGCTGTTTCTTAGAGAACAAGTTCCTAAGTGTGACTGACTGCTATGTGAGCTTTGATGAAGGAGGTCATCTAAGTTTAAAGCAACATGGCCAGCCAAGAATATTCATGTTTTTCCCTGAAAAAGCTAATCCCAATTTTCACAGAACTTAAGTAAAGCCAGTTTTCAAAAAAAATTTGGTTCCAATTTGAAGGTTGCTATAGATAATACACTACTATTTAGCTAAGTACATTCAAAAGATCCTCACTGAAATGGCTTGATTTGCCTAACAGTCACAGATAAAATATTGCATTGCTGACAGTGCATACAGCAGACTTGAAGGGAATGTTTGACATGTTTTTCTTGTGCTGATTAAAGGAAAGAGGTGCTTAGCAATTGGACACAGCAAAAGTACTGAAGGCAACAGTAAACTGTCAAAATAGAAAGTGAATTTAGTTCTACAACTGATAATGCACTGCAATCCAAAATTTTAGGGGCTGCTCCTTCCTTAAGGAGAGAACAAATATGGCAAGTAGAAATGAATATGATGATTATACCACAAATCTGGATCTATGGCAAATTCTCGGGTGTGCCTCTGCTAGATTTTTACTATAAGACATTTGTTAGCTGTCATGCATATCATAATCCATTATACATGAGATAGTCAGTTTTACTCACTAAAGCTATTTCCTTGTGAAACTTGGCTTCAAGGCTGGATACATTTTTGAAGGTGTTCACATAGAAGCCAATTCGTCTACGAAGGATGGCACAAAGAAAGGAAAAAGAGAATAAAAGATATGTGTGGGGGGGCCACAAAGGCAGATTAATTAACTGTCTTCTGGACTACAAGCAACATTCTTGACTATTACTCTCAGCAAAGCAAATAATGAAATGCCAAAATTTCAGACTAGTTTGTTCATTATTATTTCTGTTTGTGCTGAGATATGTATTTCACACCGTCCAGTGGACCAAGTTCAGACTACTCCACATCAGATATCTTCACCTTGTTTTAAAGAAGAGTGGAATAGGATGGTCACAAGTGCAGCACAAGCACAGGGAAGGCAAGATGCTCTGGGCATCCATCTCCCACCAGACAGCAACGCAACCATTTCCTGAAAGAAGAAAGGCACTACTCCGGCACTGTGAGCCCCTGTGCCCAAATCTTATCCCAGCACCAAGGTGATGCAGTCGCCTCTGGGGTCAGCTTTAATGTACACAGCTCAGTACAGCCCAGGGGTGGGTGTCCCAAGCTCAGCTCTGAAACACATGCACATGTATAGAAGAGAAAAGAATTTAATATAGACTAGACATTTCTGTCCATGTAGTCAAGAATCTGCTTATTTGGGGTGAATGATTCTACTTCTACATTTCAAAAGTAGAAGGTGTTTTCTTAGGTTTTGTTTTATTCTTTTTCCTATTTAAAGCTTTCGTGTATAATCTCTCCCAAATTTAATTAACAAAAATCATCTTTGGAATAAGAATAAGCCTGCAAAATGTCAACTCAATAGATAATTTTCTTCCTGAAGAATTGTAATAACTAAAATAAAGGACTCTGAAAGCAATTGTTTTCTAAATTATGTGCATTGCCCAAATTAAATTCTGCCTTTCTCTGGAACTAGCTACTGCTTTTTAATACAAAATTTACTTAAGTAAAAGGGCCCTTATTCTAAATCATTCATATGCAGTTTTACTTTTAGTAGGCCCATAAAACAAATATCTTGAAGTGCTAAAAAGGTTTACACTGAAATAGGCAGAAACACAGCAGGAAAATCCTCTACTGGTCTGAAATGTAACAGGATTTAATTTAGAAGGCAGAGAAGACAAAGGATACTTCACATTTCCACTCCAGATTGTTAGCACACTAATGAGATGCTTATTTTTCTACTGCTTTTGTTCTCCCATTCATATTGTCTGCATTTTCTGTATAAACACAGTTCATGATTAAACATCTTGACTGAATGACCTATGCCATCAAATAATTTAACATCACAACATAATCAGTGCAAAACTATAAAATGTGTCTTCTGATGTAGTTATAATAAAAAATGAGCTATAAGTAGACTCAAATCACCACAGACTACTCTGTGTGCTAGCATAACTATTTACTCATAAAATGGAAACCTTTTTGCACCTCAGAATGAAGATATGGTAATGAATCTTAAGTGCCAACATACATTGAAAGAAATAAGCATAAATACACTTATAGTACATATATTTTGGAGCACTTGCATACGTTTTTCCTTTTATTATTTCAAAAAGATAATGGATGGAATCTTCAAGAACCCAGCAATCCGTTTTCTTTCAGCTCATTAAAATCCCCTCATTCCCTTTCCTTATTCCCCCTTTAGGCCTTGCATACAGTATCTCTCTAGGCTTACCGTGACCACAGAGATGGCAACTCTTCTTGCAAGTCAGTGTTAAACTCTTCAAACACTTTCTGTGCTTTTTGAAATTCTTCTTCTGCCTAAACCAAAATGAAACAGGTGACTTCTGAAATCACTATGACATAACAAAACCAGAATTATTTTTGTGTGGTTTTCTTGGTGGGTCTTTTACTATTTTTATTAAAAAAAGGTGGTACTCAGTCCCACACCATGGAGGCCAACACAGGATTTGCTGTCCCCTCAGTCTCATCAAGAGAGCAAGTTAGGTCTCAAACAGGACTCCTTTGTGAAAGAGGCTGAGCATGCCTACCATATGAACCAAAGTACTCAATACATATTTATCAAATAGATTAGAGAGATCAATTTTTCTAAGAGAAAAAAGGAAGAGAAACTTTGTGCTCTGTCTTTGTACAGAAACAAATGCCACCCAACCTCCCCAAGTCTTCTGCCAGCATGTTTCTGATTGTACTACCTTGGTAATTCTGCCCTCATCTTTTCTTTTCGAGCTCTGCAGGGCTTCTAGATGATGCCTTGCACTGTCGTAGTCCACTAGCTTTCTGCTTCGTTTTGCAATGCGAGTCTGCACAGGGGTAGAAATGAAAGTAAATATGAAGAGCACTTTTAAGAAAGCCATTTTACTTATGTTGTCAATTTAGTTTTTGACCTATTTTTATTCTCCCTTATCTGTTTTTCATATCTGAATTATTATATCATGTAGGAGGAACATGGAAATGGTAAAAAAGACAAACTAATAATATTATTTTAAATAAGGAATCAATATACAGATAGTTTGGAAAGGGTTTTCATGGGTGTAGGGCTTACAGGCCTTACAGTTGAGGTATGAGTGTTATGTAAGACTTGACACATTCTCCAGAATCAGTGAACCTGTTAAACTCAGGGTAATTCAATCTTTTCCCCTTATATATAGTGTGAAAATTCAGCAATTAATGCATTTTTTTTAGAGTTGGAAAAATGCTAAAATATACCTCACACAGTCATTCTGACGCCTACCTAAAATACTGGAGTTATATATATATGTCAATACAAACTTTACAAAGCTCTATATTATATGTAAAATCCATATGCTGAGAGAGCTTAAGGACAGTTTGATTTAAAAGCAAATTTAGGACTGTACATCAGTAACGCTGGTATTTTAAAATTATTTTTTCTTTAGTCCTTGATGTAAATTACAAAGAGGATGATTGTGTGTTACCTACTTAGTTATAAACAATCACAAAAAATTTCTAGCTATGCCCATACAGTTATATTCAAATATAAAAGTTGCTACCTCTCACCTATAGAGCTTCCTTATCCTCACACATTTCATTTAGCAGTCATCTCCCTGGACTGTACACCAGGTGGGCATCTGGCAGAGGCTAGAATCTGTATAACATTCTCTCCTGATGTGTATTACAAAATCTTTTTTAGAACTAATTAAAAGACGGGAACCATGGCTTAGATAAAAGAAAGATACTCACGGGTGCATCTAGCCAGTAACAAAAAGCCTGCTTTCCGTGTAATTTGTCTGGCATTTTAACAGCTGAAGACCTTAAGGTGTCCTTATTGAAGTTGGTTAAAATTATCTCATACCAAAGAAACAGGAGCAGAAAAAAGCATAAAAGTTTCCTCTACAAAGGCTAATTTACTTCCAAGTACTACTGCATGAAAAATATTTTTGTTTGGAAAATCAGCCCTGCCTAATGTCAGGAATTTACTTACAGAACAACATCTTGTACATTACAGGAGAGCATGACTTCCACCTCCCCCTCATTTTAATTTTTTTTGCTTGTAATCTCATTTTCTATTTATTTTGCAACTCAACAGAATTTTAAAACTTGTCCTTTATAGAAAATCATTACTGTACTTTGATATCAGGAAATTGTCCTAGATATGTATCCAGTGTTAACAATGATCCATCCACCAGTTTTTGATGGAAGTCTTCCCAAAGTTCATCGCATTTCTGAAAAGGTAGAAAGGAGAAAAATGTACTTAGTAATTTAATGCCACTCTAAACCTAGGAGAAATATAAATGTAATTGGCAAAGATTAATCTTTCTGAAGTTTAAAAATGTCTTTATGGAAATAAATCAGAGTATAAACATAAGGTGAATGAAAAGTAATACCTTGATATTTCAAGTTCAATTCAAAACAAACTAAGATTAAACTTTTAAACTAGTTTGTGTTTTCATTATTTCAAATAGTAACTGCTATGTGAAAATAAGGACATCATGGATTCAAGGTGTTCCTCAGGGTTTCAGGTCCCTGAGGGTCAGTAACACATAATCTGAACCTGGCCTAGCTCTTGCATCTAAGTATGTTCACGGATGATGAACCTCAGAGAAAGGAAGTGCAACAAAAAATACAAGAGTAAATAAAAAAAGGTAAAGGTCTTTCCATCTCATTATTTTTGTGCCATTAAGGCACATTTGATGAAATGGCTGATGCAGACAAGAACTCTACCTTGGACTGCTGGAGAACTGGAATTACAGATAGGAAACATCCCAACATCAGCTGGCAAAGTAAACAAAATCTGCACCCCCACCACCTCCCTCTGCCCTGAAGGTACAGTGCCTCTCCCCAGTCCCCTTTGGAGCTCTGGGGGAGTCACCAGGAGAAACCGCCTGTAGTTTTCTGATTTTTATGAACGTATCAATGCAGCTCACGTAACAAGGACCCTGTGGGTGACATTCCTTGTTAGAAGGAAATCCTGGTACATAGAGACATAGTGCTTGAGGTCCTGGGTTCTCCATTGCACAAATCATTAGCACATGTTAAACATCCTGATTCCCCCTTTCTTTGCAAATTTCAAAAAGCACTTAACATCCTCCTCTTTGATGGGAGGGAGGCTAATGGGTGTAAAGCACTGCTTTGCAGGGCTGTTATGTCAAGTCTGGAAAGCTATTCCCAAGTGTTTGTTTTATCATAACCTACCATAGGGCATATTATAAATGCTGTGTGATGCCAGCTTTCAGTTCATTCATTTCCTATTCTAACAGAGCCCCTAATGAATTATTAGAATCTATTAATTGTGCTTAAAAGAAATACCTCATTTATTAATACAGTATTTAATCACAGTGGTATACAAAGCACCACAGCATTAGATCATAGCAAGCAACTGCCAGACTTGTGTGTTTGCCTTTGTATCTTGCTGATACATACTTTGAACAAATTAAAATAATGGAGGTTTTCTGAAAGCCAGTGGACTCAACATTGCTGAGGGATCGTTTAAGCCATCATCTTTCCTACCACATAGAATAAGGTCTTTTAAGTGAATCCCTTTTGGAATGACCATTTATATCCTAAACTGAACAGATATGTAATTCTTTTTTACTCTAGCTTGAGGGATCACAGAATCATGGAATCACAGAATCA
>VYXC01011102.1:43740-75632 GCA_013397175.1 Platysteira castanea | reverse complement strand
GCCACTCTGTCCCCAGCCTGTAGTGCTGCAGGGGGCTGTTGTGACCAAAGTGCAGGACCTGGCACTTGGTCTGTTAAACCTCATGTTGTTGGATTCAGCCCATGGATCCAGCCTGTCCAGGTTCCTCTGCAGAGCTCTCCTACCCTCCAGCAGATTGACATTCACACCCAACTTGGTGTCATCTGCAAATTTGCTAATGGTAGACTCGATCTCTTCATCCAGATCATTGAAAAAGATTTTAACAGGACTGGGCCCAACACAGATCCCTGGGGGGACCCCCACTAGTGGCTGGCCACCAGCTGGATGCAGCACGATTCACCACCACTCTCTGGGCCCGGCCATCCAGCCAGTTCTTAACCCAGCAAAGGGTGCACCTGTCCAAGCCATGGGCTGCCAGCTTTTCCAGGATTACTCTACAGGAGATGGTGTCAAAGGCTTTGCTGAAGTCCATGTAGACATCCACAGCCTTCCCCTCATACCAGGTGGGTCACCTGGTCATAAAAGGAGATCAGGTCCGTCAGGTAGGACCCTCCCCTCGTAAATCCACGCTGGCGGGTCTGATCCCCAGGCTGTCCAGTCGGTCCTGTGTGATCACACTCAGGGTGATCTGTTCCATAATCTTGCTGGGCACCAAGGTCAGGCTGACAGGCCTGTATTTTCCTGGATCCTCCTTTCAGTCCTTATGAATGGGAATCACCCTGGCCAGCTTCCTGGTTAGCCAAGACTGATGATAAATGATGGAGAGCAGCTTGGTGATCTCTTCTGCCAGCTCCCTCATCACCCTAGGATGGATCCCATCTGGTCCCACAGGCTTGTGAACATCAAAGTGGCTCAGCAGGTCACTAACTGCTTCCTCCTGGATTACAGGGCATCTATTCTGCTCCCTGTCCCTATCTTCTAGCTTAAGAGGCCATCTGTCCTGAGGATGACCTGTCTTATTGTTGACAGTTGAGGCAAAGAAGATGTTAAGTACCTCAGCCTTTTCCTCATCTTTGGTGACTATATTCCATGTCCAATAAAGAATGTAGGTTTTGCTTGGTCCTTCTTTTGATATTAATGTATTTATAAAATCACTTTTTATTATCCTTTACAGAAGTGGCCAGGTTAAGTCCTAATTGAGCTTTCACCTCTCTGATGCATAAATCTACATTTGTGATTATGAACAGAAAAAAAACAGGAGATTTTTTAATACTGAACATGAGTCTCTTATTAAGAAAACACACTTAGAATTTATCTTTATATCTAATAGAGCTTAAGAGCTGAATTTTGGTCCTTTCATACACAACTACGAATTTCTGAGTGTAAAATATATTCGTCTACAGATACAAGATAAGGTGCTACAGCAAGATGCAGCATGATATTTTCCTGCTGTTTAACCTAGAACAATATAAAAAATCTAAACTAATCAAACAAAAAACATGTATCTTAAATTAGGCAGTTTGGAAGTTAGGTGCTTTTAAAATCAAAACCCTTTGCAGCAGGGAAGGTGAGGAGAAGGCAGCCATAGAGAAGAAAAGCAATCTGTACATTGCTCTGTGCTCAGGTTTATTGTTAACTATATTATCAAGGAGGCCTTGCAAACTGAATGTCAAGTGGTTAAAAGCTTCACTGACAACCATTTGCGCTTTCTTGTCACCACCATCACATTTGCTGACAGACTTCCCCCAGAACTGAGGCCATTTAGGCAGGCAATTCAGAGCACCTCAAGTTAAATTCCTGCCGTGTTGTCTAGAAAAGCTTGTTCTTCTCTAACCACTGAAGGAAGGTAAAAAGTAAAAATAAATAGTGTCCTGAATTCTAATTTGCCCTTAAATTCCATATTCTTGTCAGAGAGGGTTGAGTGTCTCCTAAGATATCCTGTTTAGTACCACTGGCTCGACCATTGTTACACAGCACAAAAGGATAAGCAGATTTGATAATTTTTAACATTCATTTGAACCGAGAATCCTGACTGTAAAATTGCATGTAAGATACCTTTATACAAACTTGTCAGTCAGATGCTGTCAGGACTAATTCTGCTCACACTGACATGGATCTCAGTGGGACCTTATATCAGCTAGTTCATACAACAGACACTGCAAGTGCTGCATCTGGCCAGCAGGAGCTGCATTTCACAAGACCCATGATTTATATGCTGAGAAAACAGCATTTAACATGACGTGAAGGATTAAGGTCAATTTTGGATGCACACTTCTTCTCAACAGCTCAGATTAATCCATTTGCAGCCAAAATACTGTTTCCCTCTTTCCGTACATCTTACCTCTCCAATCATTTTCACATCTTCACGTCCGTACCAGTCTGGCTCATACACTTCATGGAGAGACTCTGTAAGCTTCTTTGAGGCATCTTGCATTCCTGCAATTAGACAGAAAGAGGAACATAAAAGTGCAAACTACAAGAAATAGTTGCTAAATATCTTTATTTTCAGCCACATGTACCCACTATGCTACTCTCTCTGGCAAACTTCGAAAAGAGATACCTGAACTTGGGGAGAGTGCTGTAATGGACGTGGTTATATGAAGAATCTTGTACGGTCACCCAGTAGGTTTAGAAGTTTGTGGAGCCCAGTGCTTATTTATGCTTGCAACAGGGTGATGCCTGCAGAGGGTTGTGCCAAGCCAAACTGATCAGTCACTTTTGGAGCTCTTGCTACCACAGGTGGAACAAGAACAGGGACTATTGATGGTTATCACTCTGCAGTACACAGAGGAGCTGGCTTAAATGTAAAATAGCTTCCATGATATTATGAGAAAGGGCCTAAATCTATCTTCAGTGAGATCAGTTTGACCCCAATGAATAAAAAACCACCCTCAGCGAAGGCAGTGGGGTTTGTATTTTGATGCAGCACAAATCCATTAGATGCTGAATATGGTTCTGAATCCAGTGAAACCAAACTCATCTCACCTAACTTTCTAAGAGTTCAGAATAAGTAATTTTAAAATGATGACTTCTTTGTCAACTTCTTTGCAAAATCTGAACAATACTTGAATTTTTACTTAGCATTAACTTTTTTTTAAAAAGCACATTTTTTTCTCTAGTCAAAATCTGTCTGCTATCTTGAAAATATCTCTAAGCATGATCTTCAGATTTAACTGCTCAGTGAATGAATTCAGGAACAACATCAATATTTTTGTTTGCTGCACAGAAACATTCACGAGTGGAAGAGGAAAATTAATTTGAAACTTGAATGTGTAGAAGAGCAGACTTGAAATAGTCAGTCAGTATTCCACCATGCACTCCCAAAATGCATGCTCTAAATATGACAGGAAAATAAATGCAGGAATGCACACTTCCTAATAAGAAAATGGTGGTCTGTGGAGTGGGTAGGATAGGAAAACAGATACTGAAAAGGCTGAAAGTATATGCCTGTTCTTAGTCCTTGAGTATAAAGAGAGAATGGCATGGGAGAGAACAAGTACAAAGGAAATACTGGTGTTTAGAGGGTACAAACTTTCACCCTTACATCAAAAGGTACTGAGCCAAAACAGAATCTTTGATCTCTTCAGGGATTGTCTTGGGCGTGGTTTTTAATTGCAGCCGATAGGTACAGCGTGGTAAGGGAAGGCCTGGTAAAATCATGGCTCCTGTTGTAAAACTTAGGCTAAGCTGAGGAGGACTCTGGGAGAGCGACTCAGCAAGAATAGAGGAGATGAGGCTTACTGTGTGCTTGCACCATGGTGTCTGGTGGTTGGTTAGAATAGGTTTGTTGTGCCTGATAAGTATGTAAACTCATGATCAACTAATGGCATAAAAAGACCGGGATTTGGTAAATGAAGTTCCTCCTTTGCACCAGCTTGGGGATCTTGCGCTGCTTCATTCCGGTCTTATCTCCTTATTTAATGACAAAGCTCATCTTAGAATATTAGGATAGCACAAGAATTAAGATGTATTTCTTCCTTTTTTCCTTCATGGTTAATTCTTAGGATGATGTATCCCCAGCCAAGAAAGTGTCCCCTTGAATAAAAGAGATTCGTTCTTTGCCTTAGAAGACACCAAATTACAATAAAATACAGATGATCTCATGTATATTTTCAGGCAGGACTAATTTAAACTATTTAATGCCACTGCAAATTAATCAGCTCAAGAGGTAAGGCAAACCCAACAGAATATCTCTATGCTTAAGAAGGCTGCTTCTCTCCAGTCATGGTGAACATACAGACCATGAGGGTTTGTTCATCCGTGCTCACACTTGATCCTTTCTGATACCTGAATTTCTGTCCTTAAGCACTCTGTGTGATAAACCTGAAGCAGAGGTTCCTGTGGCAGCTGCTAGATAATCCCTTCTGCAGCTTGCACACAGCTTGGTCACAGACAACATTGGCACCTTTTCCTAGACTTTCTTAAGTACTACAGGACTCCAGCATGTATCTGTTGAAGAGAGTAAGTAAAACACACCTAATACGCCATACTTGAATCATATCAAAGCTGCACCAACTTTTACATTTTTTTCAGTTCTGAGAACTGGATAATCCCCCATTCCACTACATTCCTGTAAAAAATATCAGTCAAATCCAGCTGCAGTGTCAGGCAAGTGGGCAGTAAAGTGGTTTTTGCAGTCAGGGCCTTCAATCTGGAATTTCCAGGCTAAGACCATCCATCCTACTCCCCTCTGACTGCATCAATACCAGGTTTACTGCAATACCCCAAAGGAGTGAAGAGGTAAATACCAATCCAGTGAATTCCCATTCTTTTTCATGCCTCTGAACATAAACTTACTGTGTCCAATGATTTTTTATTTGGCTGGTTTTCACATAGAATTATTTCTTACACACTGATACCTTTTATGCATTATTCAGCACTAAATTTAAGAGGATTAATGTCTTAGTCATAGACTGCAGATTCTCCCTCTCTGCTGTTTTTAACTGCTATCACTGAGAAAGATAAATTGTTAAAAGCAAGTCATTAAAGTACTGAGATATGTGAAAAGTATTAAGAAATGTGAAAATAATTTTTACTGCTGATGAACTGTTAGAAATTTATATTTAATATCAATTATTTCATTCAGTACTACTTGTTGGTAATTGGTCCTTTATTTAATAACTAAAAGTGCCAAAATATTTGAATCACTTAGGAAAAATGTTGCTAAATAATCCAGTTACTGAAGACTGAGCTTCTCAGATTAAATAATCCCTATTTCTATGGGAAAGAGCCCCTATCCCTGAAGCTCCACAAAAATTCTAGAGGTCTCCATGTGATAGGGATCCTGGGAGTGGCAGTGCAGAGATATTCCCATTAAGCATAGCAGGGATGGCAGGGGGTAGGCGACTCTTTACCATCACAATTCCAATGTACTCAAGCTCCCATGGAGAATGAGACAGACCTGGAACAGAATGCTGGCTGTAGAACTCATATACTATGGGGTCTCCTCACTCCCCTGCAGAGTAATTTAGCCTAAATCATGAAGAAATTTCCATTTTCCTCATGGGGTGAGACATCTTGGTCTGGCTCTTAATATTACTTATGTGGTTCTTCAGGGAAATGACCTACTCTGCCATAAGGGTTGTATTTGTTATTGCTAGTAATCCATTGGAGTTTCCACTGAAACAATTAAATAATATCGTAATTCATGAGTAAATTTTGCAGAAAGATGATGAATAGTTTTATGGCTTTTAGGAAATTACATGACTGACTTTAAGATTTCTGTGTCTGGAGGATTGTGGAAGTGCCCCCCTGGGGAAAGGGCCATGGGATTTGGGGCATGGTCTACAGGGTTTCCAGGCTCCCTGATGTTATCCTGTTCCCTGTTGGCCATAGGTGTCCCCGAAAAAACTGGAGTCTTCCCGGGATTCCTGGCTCTTCTGTGGTCAGTCTGTGCCTGACCTGGCTGCCACGTGGTCAGGAATATAAAACATCCTTGAACATCTATCAAAAATATTGTTCCTGATTCTTTCTATGGACAAAGCTGCCTTCAGGGAGGGTTGCAGGCTACCCCCACTGCAACAGAGGATATGTGCCGTTCTGTCAGCACAGACTGACAACTAGGCAGCAGAACTGCTTACAGACCTCAAAAATCTCCCCTCCCCTTCCTGTAGACCAGTTACTCTTTATCACTACATTAAGCCACCTGAAGGGTATGGTACTTTCTTTTCCTCATGCAGGACTGCTTTTTACCTCTGTCACCTTGCCACCTGCATGAAGATCCAGGTTTATTCTTCCTCACTGGCACTGGTACTTGCAAAGAGCTTGGGGGCAGAGAATGGGTGACTGGTCTAGGGTTTCTATAACAATTAGTTCATAAAACCATTCAAGTCCTTTACAGCTCTTAAAAGCTTAAAAATAAATAATGAAGTATAAAACCCAGATACATATTGCCAAGGAGACTGGAAGAGACACAAGCCCGAGGCATGAGATGACTAAAGCTATGGGGGATAGCACACAGTCTCGTCAGTACAAACACCACCACTGATACACAGTAGACATTAAACTATCATGCAGGTGAAATAAAATGGCATGTAAAAGCCATTCACAAGTTCAACAGCTTTATGGCATGGTTCCTCCGAGTCCTTGAATAACCAACAAGAAATATCAAGGTCCAGCTAAGACTAAGAAGCACCAGTGAACAAGAGAAGAAGTCTAAATGCAGCAAAAATTCTTTTAAGAATGTATGATACTAAACCTCAATTGTCAGGTATATTAAAATGAAGGGACAGAGGGTCATAAAAAGGCTCAATTGACTGTTCCTTGCTTAAATCTCCACCTGCAGTATTATGTCTACATGTAGAGTCCACAGCACAAGAAAGACATGGACCTGTTAGAGCAGGTCCAGAGAAGGCCACAAAGATGTTGAGAGAAATGGAGAACCTCTCCTGCAAAGACAGACTGAGAGAGCTGGGATTGTTCAGCCTGGAGATAAAAAGGCTCTGAGGAGACCTCCTTTTGGCCTGACAGTACTTAATGGGAGCTTATGAAAAAGAGGGAGAGCAACTTTTTACACAGGTAGACAGTGGTAGGACAGAGGGGAATGAATGGTTTGAATCTAAACGAGGAGAGATTTAGATTAGATGTTAGGAAGAAATGCTTTACTCAGAGGGTAGTGAGACACTGGAACAGGCAGCCCAAAGAAGTGGATGCCTCACCCTTGGAAGTGTTCAAGGTCAGCTTGGACGGGGCTCTGAGCAACCTGGTCTAGTTGGTGGCATCCCTGACTATGGCAGGGGGATTTGAAATAGATATCTATAAGGTCGCTTCCAACTCAAACCAGTCTATGATTCTATGAAATTGTGCCTGGATTTGTACTTCCTACTTCCAATATCAAGTCACTCAGAAGTCATGCAGCAAAATGAAATTTATTACTGAAGTTCAAATCCCAAAACCCTTTAAAATTAACTGCTTCTCTCATACATCCAAGAATATAAGGATGTCAAGTGCATTATTTTCCAATAATGCCAATACATGCAATTATATGATTGACCTTTTTTCCTGCAAAATGAGCCCCTGATGACAGCATGACTCCAAGTCTCTGACATCCTTGGCGCAAAAATCCCACTCGAGTGCCTAAATATGGGGGTTCCCATGGTTTTGTGCATAGACACCCCAAAATCTTTTAATGATAGCAGTCATTCAAAGAATTGCAAGAAAGACACTGTAGCAGGTGCTTCAGTCATCCAAAATCTGATCTTTGGCACTACTGACCTAGTCTTCTTTAAGGAAGCCTCAGCCAGAGCTGTGTATTGTGCTCTACCGTCTTGGGTTGTGTGCTCACTCCGCAGCACCAATGCGTGACAATATGTGTGCCAAGGATGCCCACTGATGGCTTGTTGGCTTTGACATTTTTAAGGCTCTCATGACTGCTTATGACTGGATCTTTTTAAAGACATGTAGCTAATAAGGTGCTAGCAAACACTTTTCATTCTGAGTAAGAAAGTCAGTCCAAATTACTTAAAGGCTTCAACAAGAGAAAGATGCTAAACAGAAAAGCATGGCTAAAAAGGCAAAACTTAAACAATGGAAAATTTTACACCAAGATAAACACGAAACTTCGTGCAAAAAGTAGCCCATTAGAGAGTAAAAGAGCAAAAGGACCATGAGTGTAGAGTGCTAGGAAAAGAAGAGAAAGGTGGAGAAAGACGATGAAACAGAGAGGAGAGTTGTTGTCACCAATACAGAATTCAAAGCAGCAGGTAAACTGTCAGCTTACGTGGCAGATAAGACATGTAGCCAACAAACAGCATCATCCCGCTGCTTCTGAGTAACCACCCGACAACATGTGTGCGGCAAAGTGAAAACTAAGAAAGCAAAACTAGCATTTAATGGATTCCCCTAAAAAGACTGATGCTATAATTTCCTCTCGGAACAAAAGACATTTGTGCAAATTTGTCTGGTATGGAATTTTCCTTGGGCAGCCCATCCAGAAAAGAACAGATGGTCAAAGACAGTAAGCTACTGCTTTGTTTCCCATTTTACAATTCCCATCAAAAAGAGGTCTCTTACCTGCCTGTGAACAGCTGATGAAGTGTTACTATGACAGTGATTTCCAGGATGTTAATACTCATTAACAAAATTTTCCCTACTGGACTGGAGACAGGTTAAAAATATATAGACACATATATATATTTATCATATATTTATATTTATCACAAGAAGCTACCATCTCTCATTCAGTCACCAACTTTTATTCCCTTCCCTTTAGCCTCCAACTCCTCCAAAGAGATGTGGCATGAGAAAGAGAACACTTTGCATACAGTGCTCTGTTGGGTGTGCTGGATTTACAAATGTCTAGTAGGATTTAAATAGCTGTTTGCTTATCTCTGATATTTAAGCACTGGCTAGTGAACTTCTGCTACTTAGATTTTCAATGTAGTATCAAGAGACATCACATTTGACTTTTAAACTTAAAAAAAAATGGATTAAGCAGCCATAAATAGACAAGAAATCACATTATCACGGGGAGCGTGGTTTTAGAGGAAGCTTGTCACCCAACTAGTAATAACCTGGAAATGTTACAGATGTGGAGATCAAGCAATCCCTTGCCTTGCATGAGTTATTTAATATTCTAGCACTTGTAAAGATGAATAACAAGGTGCGTAGACTTTGTGGGTGCTGAAAATGTATGCAACGTGAGAATCTGGGCAGTGGAGGATGCACACAAAGGACAGTTGAGGATGCAAGACTGTACACATGAGTTGACATTGAAGGTGCAGAATCCCTTCTGGCTTCCGGTTAAAGAGAATCTTACTTGCGTTTGTCTTTGTATACTTTAAACGAGCTTACTTGTCTCAATTTTTTAAAAAAGTTTGCTTTATGAAAGCAAGATATAAAACTTAAAAATCACCTTTAATGGCTGCTAAATATCCTCTCAGTTCTCTCTGGAGTCTGGAACCCTCTGCCTGAAAAAGAAAAAAAAAAAAAGGCATGGAAGTGAAAACACATGTCAGTTATGTTTAATGCCTTGAAACACGCATGCAGTATGTCAAACAACAACCAAAAGCAATTTCAGGAGCTATCTGATTAATAGTGCAACATGTTGCAAGCATGCATAGATTCATGTAAAAGGGGGGCCTGGCAAAGGAGGCTTGGGATGGTGTACTCCCTGGGCTAGAATTTCTGGGTTTATTTTATCAATCATCTGTACAGGGAAGAATTCCACGCAAAGAAAGACAGGTATATTTTACAGCCAAGCTGCAGTTCAAGTCAGCTGGACCTATGGCCTAATCTGAAACGCAAAGTATAATCAAAAATGGTGAACTTTCACTAGAAACCACTCAAATGGGTCCAGTCTAGACCTGAAGGAAGTTCTACCCTTACACAAGTTGTTTACTATATTTGCAAACAACTTCCCAAGTATTCTAACATTTTAACATTTTGCAAGCAAGTAACTATTAAAATACAGTAACTTTAGTTACTTTGTTTTTACTCCCTGGTGCATCTTGCACTAATTAAACAGTCTACTGTTAAATCTTGACTGTTTCTTTGGCAAATAAATCAAAATTATCTTTCTTTCTCTTATACCAACAATGTTTGAAAAACTCAGAACAGAGAAAACACAATGAATTTTGTTACTTTATCTCTGACTGTATCACAAGTTGGACTTCACAGTGCCTAGGATTTGCAAAGAAACCTGTGCTACACACATACTTTATTGCTAAAAAGATGCTGTCCAGGACACCTTCAATAGCCTGAAGATTTTTAAAACAATTCCCATTTACCAGTTTCCAATATCTTTCAAATTACTTATTTAAGCAGTTAGAAACTACAGGAATATCAGCTTGCAGTCACATTTTCTCACATACAGCAACACCATATGGAAAAGTCAGCAGCAAAATATGACTGACTGCTTTCAGAATATGAGTTTCTCTCATATTTTCCATGTGAAAATCAGAATCTGAAGGGTGCATGTGAATAAAGTGAATACTTTAGAAGGCAGAAGGTTTAAGCTGTTACAACTCTACTCAAAGGACTTCTGTCAGTAAAGGATTCACCATCAGCAACTTCAGTGCTTAGAGCATTCAGACACAGAGGATCATACGAAATTCAGGTTGATAGGGGCTATCTGATGCTTAAAATCCATCATACCTGCAGACATGCTAAGTCCAAATTGTGGTTCTGAAAAAATACTTGTCTCACCAGTACACACAATACAATGTCGATGACACCCACCAAACTCACTCCTCTCAGCTTCCTGAAGGGAACTGTAGGCCTTTAGAATGGGATCAGCAACAGCCTCCACCCCATCCTTCAAACTGCAGTGCACTATAAGCATAGAGCAACTATTTAATGTCCTGGAAATATCAAAGAAGTTGGAAGGTAAAAATGCCTGAGGGGGCCTAGAAAGCAGACTGAATTCACTTTATGGATTCAACAAACAGAAGCTTGCTTTTACACTACTTTGATCTGAAACAAGTCACCTACAGCTCTCAAATCCATCAACTGACTAAGTTCTAAGCGCAGGAATACACCCACCAGGGTGGTATCTGAAAAGCTGCTGGGTAACAGCCAGTGTGCAGGAGCAGCCAGCCCACCAAATTTTCTCTGATTTGGGACCATATTCGGTGCTCCAAGGAAAGGCAACCTCTTCCCCTGCTTTGGAATCAGAGCTACATATAAAAAAACCAGCCAGACAGGTTAAGCATCAGTGGATTAAACCTCAGATTTAATTATTTATAGAACAACAGAACGTTCTGGGGTAGTAGTTTGATATTGTGTCCTTTAAGAAAATATTATGCGTACATTTTAACACTGTTTAGCAAGAAGTACTACCCTAAAGCATCATTATACCACATTATTTCAGGCTACATAGCACAGCAAAAGCTAACTTCATTCTGTGCTTGAATGGTAGGCAGCAGGATGACAGAAGGTGTCTGTTTTCCATGGACCAAGGCATTAAGTGATCAGTGCTTCCACAGAGGAAAGGAGATTGTACCCAGGAGCAAATTTCTTGATCTCATGTCTGAAGAGGAGGATCAGCAAATATTTGGCAGAAACTAGAGGGAAGTTCCCCTTTTATGCATGCCAGTCTCCTCCTGGGAGGATCCCTAGTACTGTGAGAAGTCACATGAAGGCACAGAAGTTATCTTTCCATTTCATACCTCCTTTGGCCTGAGCTCTTGTGGTAAAAATGGAAGGTACAGCAACTTGGTTCTTCGTCATGGTCCAGCTAGACAGGTGACCACAGAGTAACAACTTTTAGTTATTACAAAATCTCTGGTGTTCTGGGAGCAGCAAACTGCAGTTGGAAGGCTTAGAGACTCCTTAGCTGATTTCATGTCCACTTTTACTCATACACACGACGTTTTGTCACTAGGACTAAGCAGCACACAACAAATGTCAGGGAAACATACTGCTCAAACACCATGTTTGTAGCTATACTGCTGTGCGGTTTCACAACTCCTACCCCAAACCACTCTTAGATCTATTGTGCTTGGTTAGCACTGTGCGTCACCAGCAACTGCTCTTCAGGGAAATGTGTAAGAAGAAGTCAAAATAGTAAAACATGATGTAAATATTTTGCCATATGTGCTGTTATGAGTTCTGACACTTCATTCAAAAGAATAATTTTAATATGCATCTCCCTCAGTCTAGGTAATTAACAGGCCACAAACACCTGAAATACCTAAGCATGATAGAGTTGAATGAATTTTCCCTCATTATCAGTTGTTGTGTGATGTGACACTGAAAAAATCCATGAGCAAGGACCAGCTCCTACTGAATTTGAGAGGTAATCTCTCAGTTTCAATGACAACAAAATTAGATCTTTCTAAAAATACCAGAAACAAAAATTAGCATCAAAATCCCTCAGCCCTGTGAATTCTGAAAAACGTGCTGCTGGGTCTACACGTTTTCTATAGTAAANATACCTCCTTTGGCCTGAGCTCTTGTGGTAAAAATGGAAGGTACAGCAACTTGGTTCTTCGTCATGGTCCAGCTAGACAGGTGACCACAGAGTAACAACTTTTAGTTATTACAAAATCTCTGGTGTTCTGGGAGCAGCAAACTGCAGTTGGAAGGCTTAGAGACTCCTTAGCTGATTTCATGTCCACTTTTACTCATACACACGACGTTTTGTCACTAGGACTAAGCAGCACACAACAAATGTCAGGGAAACATACTGCTCAAACACCATGTTTGTAGCTATACTGCTGTGCGGTTTCACAACTCCTACCCCAAACCACTCTTAGATCTATTGTGCTTGGTTAGCACTGTGCGTCACCAGCAACTGCTCTTCAGGGAAATGTGTAAGAAGAAGTCAAAATAGTAAAACATGATGTAAATATTTTGCCATATGTGCTGTTATGAGTTCTGACACTTCATTCAAAAGAATAATTTTAATATGCATCTCCCTCAGTCTAGGTAATTAACAGGCCACAAACACCTGAAATACCTAAGCATGATAGAGTTGAATGAATTTTCCCTCATTATCAGTTGTTGTGTGATGTGACACTGAAAAAATCCATGAGCAAGGACCAGCTCCTACTGAATTTGAGAGGTAATCTCTCAGTTTCAATGACAACAAAATTAGATCTTTCTAAAAATACCAGAAACAAAAATTAGCATCAAAATCCCTCAGCCCTGTGAATTCTGAAAAACGTGCTGCTGGGTCTACACGTTTTCTATAGTAAAATCATTTTTAGTGAAGACCGATATACTTTTGTCACCTAAGAGACTAAATAAAATTCATAAGATAAAAATACTGCACTGCTGACTATGCACATCTTGCAAACTGTTATATACAGGTTTTAAAAAGTATTTTTAAAAAGATTGTTATGTATTTAATATTGTCCCTTTATGGTGTTTACTGCTACACTCCTACTGTCTGGTCTATCAAATGAAAACATCTGGTGGCTCTGAAACCACTGTTCCAAGTATCTTCATTAAAGCCATGAATTTTGTTAAATGAGATGCAGCTTCTTGAGGGAGAATGAAAGATAGGTGTCCTTTCACCAATGTTGTATTCCTCTATAATGAAATTTCTCAAGGCAGCACTGATGCTTCCTTTATAATTTCATAATTTCTTTCATTTGTTCTACATAAATCAGCAAAATGAGTCAGAATTTCATAAGATGTAAGAAACTCCAGAGGAAAGTCTCAATAGCAAACTTCTCACAACCAGTTTGTTGGATAACAGTGTGTTCTACCAGACTCCAGCACCAGAAATCAGTGCTCTTAGCTCACCTGATCAAACTCAACACACAAATTACCAAAAATCTATTACACAATCCTGTTTAAATTTACGTAAGGGCAGGGGAGGCATGCCAACAATCAAAACCAACATCCATCTTTGGGAAAGTCAACACAGCTCCTCACAGTAATGTCCCAAATAATAGTTTGTAGCTTTGAACAACATAGCCTATCACCTTTCTACTCTCTGGTCTCATAATATGGTCAGTATTATACAGCTGATAAAGACACATGCACTCAGTGAGATAAGCAGGTTCAGTGTTTGAGGATCTAGCAATCTACAGCCACAGGCCTTACACACCCTGACAGCAGCCTTAGGCCTTTTCAGTACTACTGATTCTTGGGTATTTTAGTTCTGGTTTTCTTCTCAATTCGTAGCATTTAGGCATATCTTAGCACTGGAATTAAGAAAAACAGAGTCACAGCACTGTTGGCTGTGAGACTGATGAGACCTAAAAAAAGTTAACGATGAAAACTAAACCCCCATAGTTTGCGTCTAATCAGCTTTTGCTTCTTGGTGGATTAGAAAAACTGTTGCGTCCACTCAGAAATTAAAAACCACCTTGCCTCCACAAAAGTTGTAATTGGATGACCTATTTGCCAGGAATCGTTAATTTACAGCTTTCCAGCCAGAACAGAAGAGTTTGATTTTTCTATTACATCACATACAGGATGTAAACACAACACATCTCTCCAGGAAAGGTCAGCACATGAATGACATACAAAAGCCAAATATATCACTCCAATTTAGTAAGAGGCAAGAGCATTGAAAATATTGAACCTGAAGCACAGGGTAATTAATAACAAATAATAACAAAATAATAATGATAATAATAATAATAATGATAACAACAACAACAATAATAATTAAAAATGGCAGTTATTAATGCAGCTCTAATTAATACTGGAATTTTGTCATTTCATTGCTAAGACATCAGAGAAATAGCTGAAAAGAAAACAGTTTCTGTAGCACCTGGAAGATATTCTTTATTGTAAAGTGCTGTTACTTGTCACAGTGTAGACCACTGCTGTGTCTTTGTTCATCAACACTTTGTTCATCAACAGGTCTTTTACAGAACTCTGTAGTATGAATTAAAATAACTATTACATTATGAGAAGCTTAACAAAATAAGAGGCCACTTGGACAAATCTGTAATTATCAGGTTCCTTATAGTCTAGAATTGTCTCCCAAATTTTTGAATCTTTTTCTTAAAGAAATGGATTTCTTTTTTTTTCTTTCTAAGCTTTAAGAGATTTGGGTTTTGAAATATTTGTCTAGTGCATCACTTGAAAAAATTGGGTTTGCAATGTTCTTTGGAAACACATAGGTTTCAGGCATAACAGTATCTTCCAGGAGACCACCAAATTTGTGGCCAAGCCACTAAGAAGGCTCAAAAGTAAGAATTTCATTGTTCTAGTTATTAAGTAGCATGTTGAATTGAAGTAAACCAAGTCAAATGAAACGGGCTTCTCAGATGATTTAGACTAATCCAAAAAACCCCCAAACCAACTCCAAAGGCAAGAACTAGGGAGCTCTGCCTCATGTTAGTAGCAACTCCCAGTAGGCAGGTGAGAAAGCTCTGTGCCTGCAGAGACACTAAATCGACCCTTTTACTGAACCACTGGTTTCTGTTTCAGATGAGGACTGAACAGAAAAATATGTGGCACTCACCTTAAGTGAAATTCCAGCCTTGCCTCACAACTAAACCTCCCCCTCCCAAAGCATTCTACCTTCACAGTTACTATATCATCCTTTAAGTATACTCATGTCCTCAACGTAAGGCCCAGAATAATGGTTTTAATTAAATTTGGGGTCTGCAGAGGAAGCAAGTCTAAAAGTAATCTATACACACTTTGTGTCAAGCTAGACTTGCTGAACACCTACTTGTACCTCTCTTTATGCCTTTAGCTGCATACCTGTAACTACATTTGTAAATAATGTACATAAGCTATGTATTAACAGATCAAGTAGGAAACTGTCCAGAACTGTTTGTTGTGAACTGCACCATGTTCAATCCATGTCTTAAATCTCTGAGCTGTGCTATGTCAACTATCCCCACAGTCAGTTATCCCAAAGGGCTCCTGAAGAAACATGTACAGGTCTCCTTTTAAAATACTCAGAAATAACTCTGAACATTCAACTGCACTGGGGAGAAAACAATTAATACA
This sequence comes from Platysteira castanea, assembly GCA_013397175.1. Taxonomy (NCBI): domain Eukaryota; kingdom Metazoa; phylum Chordata; class Aves; order Passeriformes; genus Platysteira; species Platysteira castanea. Next base: position 59,849 of record VYXC01011102.1, on the reverse strand, counting down.
GTTACTAAAGCTGCAGAGGCATAATAGGCAAAGGCATAATTATATCCAAGGGGCAATCAAAACTCGTACAGTGTGACAATGGTTTGGACTCTGGATCAGTGTGACAATGGTCTGGACTCTGGATTTGGAGCAATCAGTGGTCAGAATCAAAAAAGAAAAACATTGAATTAGCTGCTCTCTCTCTCTCAGTGAAGAATCTGTTGAAATGTATCTGGGCTGTCCATGCAGAGATAATTTTGTAGCATAAAACAGAGGGCCTCACCTTCTTGGATATCTTGTCTGACTGGAAATTAATGAGGTTGAGATGAGATTTAATGAGACACTATATTTCTTCTTATCTTGGGAAAAATGGCCCTTAAGACATAAGATCGTTATTAAACACACATTTCAGGATGGAATGGAATCAGCAGAGAAATCCCTCCTATGGCCTCAAAATACATTGTACATTCTTATAGATTGTCTATATACATTGTATAGAGTGTATTTGGCATAGGGATCATCCAGTATCTGAAGTACACTTTGGGATTGCCCAAAATGCTTGTCAGACTCAGTCCCCCTGAATGTAAACCCTTGGTGGCTCACAGAAAAAAAGCTCCCTTCCACTAGTCTAGATTGTGTTTCTTTGTGTCTGGTTTACTTTGCAATACCAGAGACACTTGGTATCACTCTTACTTAGCAAAGGAGTCTTGTATGGACAGAACTGTATTGAACACATAATAGTTGCAACTTAACAAGCACCATGAATCCCCTGCAGCTTAGTATAAGATTCTACAGACAACCAAGAAAATCTGAGTATCAGCTAAGGAGAAATAGTGTCACTCATTCAGAGTAATTTTTAAGTTCACACTTTCTGTTAACTGCCTGGTTTACTTTTTCCACCTTAAGACCACGTACAAGACCCGTAAAATGAGGGGGGTCTAAAAGGGCATAAGATAGGTTTAAAGATGGTCATACAGATATATGAGATACTTACTAATTCCTAGAGAAAAGAGGATTTTGCAAAACACAGATTGAATTTAAAATTATTTGTAATACATATTGAAGCTCTCTTTCTTAACTCTAGATAAGACACCTATCACTGTCTACATGAGCTGGGTGTCTCTCCTTGTCATAGAGCCAACGTAGACCTCTTAAGAGCAACCTGTGAAGGCAGGAGAGCAATTACGAAAATCTAGTAGCCAAAACCGTTCACTCAGTATAGTTATCTAGTGCTGTTTGTGATACATCCACTAATAGCAAACACAACTGGCCCTTAGGGACCTACCAGCTTTGTTGAACAGCAAGTGGAAGCCAAGGAGGACACACCAGGGCCTTGCAAGTGGCAACAGATGCCAACGTTTAGACAACTAACTCAGAACCCTCACAACAGTTGGTGGGGTTGTACCAGGAACCACAAGTGACCCCAGTGGAGGCCATGCCCTCACTGATGGGTGCCATCCTGCAGGGTCTGAGACAGGTGGGCAGAGACAGGGACTGGTAAGAGGTTTCACTGACAACCCGCAACCTCATGAGGGTTTGAACCAGGTCCAGGGTTTGTCTGGGAGATCCAGATGGGAGCAGCAGGAGATGCAGCTGAAACATGGGTTCCCTAGGCATGGGAATGAGTCTATGGTGTAACTTATGCCAAGGGCTCACCTAAAATGGGACTCCTGGGTCCACGTGCAGGATTAGGGGACCCAGATAGGGGTGATCAGGGACATCAAGGCCTACAGATGCCCCTGGGAAACTGATGGGTTTTTGCCTTGCTCTCCAGACCCTGCTGTCCAGGTCAGCACAAGCATCAGGGAACATCCAGCTCCTGGAAACACAGACACCCATGTTCAGGTGTTGCAATCCGGAACTGGATCACCCTCTAGGCACAGGGTTCAGCTGCCAAAACACATGTGTCTGTTGCAATTGGAGATGCCACATGGTACTTAAGACAGCAGATATTATACAGGGCTGTGGTCAAAGCCATATGTCTTTTTCTAAAGCAATGTCTGGGGGCCAGGTGGGACACTGTGAGGCACATCTGGTGCCTATGTGTAGGTGGTGAATCTCATCTTGGGTATCTTATTTCATGAACAGGTTTTAAAAAATCAGGGGCACAGCTGATGCAAAAGGAGCACTTCAAAAAATGTTAATTTCTCACAAAACCAGCTTTTAGATAATGTCACGACACAACTGTAAGGCAGCCAAGCATGCTTGTGTGAAAGAAGATTTGGACATGATAAGCTTTTTCAGGAACCATAACAATTACATCCAATGAGCAGCTGTTACTACAAGGTGCACATTAAGTAAAACAGTCCACAGGAGCAGGTTCTGATCACTCAACAACAGTAAAAAAAGGCTCTTAGTTTTCACCTAATTCTAGAAACAAGCAACAACAGCATTTGATGTTTTGCTATTTTTCTGACAACATGCAGTGGGAAGCTGCTTTTGTAGTAGCAACTGTTATATCTCCTGTGCATACACATACAGTACATAATGTTTACGGGTTTAAGCACTAAAATATATTTTAACTGTAGTCTGTAAAGTAAAAGAAGTCTCATAACTACATGTAGAAAAATAGAGGTAAATATGCATATACATGAAATAGAATATTGCTCTCTTAGAACAACGAAGTGTGACTTTTAATGACTGTGAGTCATTAAAATATATATGGGGATAAAGGTAATGGCTACTGTACTTCCTGTAAAAAAAAAGAACATGTAAGATGGAATTGCTTGAAAAACAGAATACAGATGGAATTTCTGGTAAATCCTCAATGGCCTTTGATGATAATTTCACAGTTGAGAGAATTATGCAGAAATTCTCTTTTTTTCCCCCTCATTCTGAACATCAGAGTCGATTAAGAGGCTGAGCATATTCACAATTAGCTGTGCAGAGATAAATGTTTAAATCTCAAGAAATTTTGTGCAAGACAATGAAAATCTGTGTCACACATGGGTTTATAAATTTTGTTTGTTCCACAAGCTTTCATTTAGAGTGGCAATCTTCAGTTTACAACTTAAGTGGAAGATGAAAAACAGCTGTATTCATTGTTCAAAATCTGAATGTTTTTACTGTTGGCATCGGCTGCAGCAGCTTAATGGTTTTGATAGAGAAGGTCCTGAGGCTCTGCAAAGCAACTGTGCTCTGTTCTCTCTGGACATGGGATGACTCAGTTTCTCCATGGTGATTCATCTGGGTAATTCAACTCCGGGTTGTCAAGTCAAAAAGAGGCTCTAATCCAACTGTATTCAGAAAGAGATGGGAACGGATGACTGGGGAATCTAAATGACCTTTTTCTCCAGGTAGAGCTGCTGCATATATTCTTACACATAGCCTTCTTCTGAGTTTGGCACAGGCCCACCATCTGATCTGCTATTCAGGCAAAGATTTCAGGTTTTCAATTTTCTGTTTCCTGAATAATGAGCACTATGCTCTTTCCTTTATCATTTCAGTGAGCTGAACTGGAGTCCTCATTTATTATCTTTGCAGAGTAGTAATAAAAAGATCATGCTATACTTAGGGTTAGTTGACCTCTCAAGTGTTGCAGGCTCAGTAATGCAGAAAAAAAAGATAAACAGACCATTTTCACAGCTTTCAGCTTACTAGGACCCCCAGAGCACACATAGCACCAACTGCAACAGAGAACTTGTAAAGAAACATAGAACTGAAGTGATAGTGTTCCTCAGAATGAACTGTGGGTAGGTGAGGTGGCCAGGGAACAGACAAGTCATTGCTAAGTGAGATTGCAAGAAACAAAGTAAAGCTTGGACCTCCTCTCAAAACTTCCTCTGCCATGGCCTTGCTAGGTCAGTGGCCACCACAGAGACAAATAATCCTGGAGGAAACTGAAAAAGATGGGACAGCCTCTAACAGGGGTAGTTTTTCTTGCAAGCCTCCTGAATGGCCCACATCAACAGTTTGGTGAACCTCAGCACAGGGTTCCACCAGACTGCCTTTTTATACTTTAATATCTAGAATTTGACTTTTCTTTATTTAAAGACTCTAGAGTTGCAGAATGAACTTGAAAGCAGGACTGAATGTAAACCAAAAAGAAGTGGCTGCTTGAGTTCACAGAAGACAGGAGTTCTGCACAGCATTAATCAGTAAGAGTGATAATTCAGATGCACGCTGTAATGCTTCATACCTTTGCATTGCTAATAAATTGTAGATCAAAGCATGGACAAAATTTAGAAAATTTAAACTATTTATATGCTTCTTACTGGTGAACATGGCAGAAACAGTGCTTTTGCAGCATTCTTCCCCTTGTATTGGAAGAATTGAGCACAACAGAACTCCCTGAAAGCACAGTAAGCATGTGTGACTAGTTCAGTAAGCACACGGTCTCTCTCATCTGGTGTGCCAGTGCGCCTAGCCTAATCTGCATGTGACTGTCGTGATAGCTCTCGTAGTTCCCTTTGCAGTCACTCCTCCGTACCCAATTCCCTCTCTGATAGGAAGAGTCACATTCACATTTAGGATTTAGCATCCTGCAGTTCCCGCAGAGTCCTTTACTGTTTATTACTGTCTCTATGTATATCAAAGAGCGAGGAAATAAAAAGAAAGTAATGCTAAGATCCTCCTCAGCCCTAAGGAAGATTTTCAGCTTAAAATTACCATTACAGAAAATTCTTGGTAAAGCACAGAAAAAACCCAATACTTGAGACATCATTTTGCTTAAAAGGATTTTTTTTCTATTTGTCTCAGAATTTTGAACTAAAAGAAAAAAGTACCAGAAATTCTGTTTCTTCATGGGGATACTCCATTTGCTCCTACACCAAAGGAACTCCTCAGAGATATACCTTATTTCTACAAACACAGTTACCAGCTGTGCAAACAGCTGGGATCCAGACAAGTATAAGCAACAACATGGGATAATCAAGAAGTCAAATCAAGAAGACTTGGAAAAGTGGAAGGGGAAAAAAAGGGAAAGTATAACATCTCTGTAGGGTTTCAAAGCTTCTAATAAATTCCACCATCTTCCTGACCTCAGGGAATTTGGGGAAGGAACTACCATTCTCAGAGAAACAGATTGTTTTACTTCCCAGTATTTTTCTCTTTGGTGAAGAGGAAAGCTCAGTAGCTCTTGAAACCTCCCTCTCTTCCACACCGAGAGGAAAATAAGGCTAAGTGACAATAAGATGCAAAAGAGTTAATAAGCATTCTAGCAGTCAGGGTGCAGGGTTTGTGTTTACACGGAAAGGAGGAAAGTGCATTTGGTAGAATAGAACGGATTCAGAGCAGAAATTGCAAACACTGACATGAGCCAAATTTTAAATTGTGTAAAATGTGTGGGAGTAGCTCTTACTCTCCAGTGCCCTTCTATAGGAGGTCAAAATAACAGCTCACAAAGATGACAGATACGTCAGTTCATACTTATGTAACAAGACGATTTTCTTGGTGATATTACCACAGTTCATGGTAGACATTAATTTGTACTAGAAAGGTACTGTTTTATAAATTGCAATTCATCACCTCATAGCCAAAAAGTCTGTCCAACAAAGCAACAAGTAATTTAGGATTGCATTGGGAGTAGATTATAAACTCCTTGGAGCACCTTTGCTTTCCTATGTTGTATTTATAACTAAGAGTAATTGAGCACTAGTTCCTAGTTATGCTTCATCAGCACTGCCACCACAGACCCCAGCACCCACAGGGAGCTCTACAACACATGTGCAGTCTGAAACTCTTAATCTACTCACTCTTATAAAACCAGTGTTATTATATAGCACTGCTGAAAGTAATTCACAAAATGAAACCAGGGAAATACTTCTCTTCTTTGAGAAGGCGACTGCTAAGCTGCCTTTAGTTGAGGTTGGGTTCTATTCTCAGTTACTGGTGAAAACGTACTGTCACTCTGATCTCAAGCAGTTCAAGCATGATGATGTTACATATGGCTACAAATGTCCTTTTATTTGCAGCCCATATTTTAGCCCTCTGCAAGCACAAATGCAACTGTTATCTCTGTTTGAAAATTGCAGAACAAAATCTTGTACCCACGAAAAAATAAAATCTTACCTGTTCCCCTGCAACACCTCCTTCAAAATCAACAAATATACTGCATTCTTAAGACACAATTAAAGAAACTGAAAAAGTAACTGACCTCTTGCCGTTTGAAATTTTGAACATATTCTTCAAACTGTTCATCTTTAGTTTCATCTGCTTTTCCTAGTTTTTGAAGTACCTATAGTGATAGAAAAAAGGAATAATTTAATATTTATGATACAAACCAGAACCACCACTATTTTCAACACTTGTGTTTTTGCCATTAGGTGTAAATAGCATTTTACTTTTGGGGATGTTTGTGATCTACAATTTCCAAAGTTCACACAAGAAACTATTTTGTCAAAATAAAAAAAAAAAGGATAAAAGCAGGAGTATGGGGTGTGTTTGTGTATGTGTGTGGAAATATACTTCCAGGTATGGAGTCCTTGGGAGAATGTTGCTTTTTTTATAGGAAGCAACTTTTCTTTTAGCAAAGACTCAAAGCAAGACTCAAATGGTTTCAAAGCAAGAAGGAATGAGAGAATTTTGCTGGCACTACAGATTGTCATCTGGTTCAGACAAAGAAAGAAAAAAAACCTCATTAGGTTTTTCTTCTCATTACATCGAACAGTATCAACATCATTCTTATCTGCATGATTTTCAACACAAAGAAAATTAAAAGAAAATTAAAAATTAAAGAACTGTGAGGCTGACGCTTATTTCAAACTTGGTGTTCATTTTGCACCCCTCATTAAGTCGTAAGTAGGTTGTCATCCACTAGATAATAAGTATGCTACAATAATTCAGCAATAAGGGCTATTCAATCAGCAATCTCAAAAGTAATTTGACACAGCTACATTTTATGCTGTATTTAACCACAATAAATGCATTCTATTATTAAATCCCATTGCTATCCATTCATTATAATACTGAAGACTTAAACATAGCCGCAAATAGGCTTCACCCTGCTTGTAAAGCAATCCCCAGATCTTTAGTACTTGCTTGTGGGAATGAACCATCCCACAGACTGATGTTCAGATTGCTCTCCCATTACAAATTGACTAAACCAGCTATTTGCACAGTTAATAAGAAAACCAAACAAACTAAACCAAAACCAAACCCAGAAGCCCCACAAAATTGAAACAGTAGCAATTAGCAGATACTATGAATAAACATATAAACATTACCACCTATTCTACTCAAAACAAAGAATGTACAGCTCCAGTACTACCATATTCTTTCTCAGACCATGTTCCTCTCCCAAGCCCAGACAGTCTCACAGCACAAAATCAGGCTGCACAAAGGAGTGGTGAGCATTGCTACTGTGGAAACTGGAGGTCAAGATGATCATGAAGGTGATGCAACACTACCTGTGGACATGGCATGTGAAAGGAAGTTTTGACATAATAACAGCAGAAAGAGAGAAAGAATGGTATCAGAGAAGAAAAAAAGACATAGACTGGCCTTTTTCTGCCAATAGCTATGTTCATTTTCTGACATATGTAGGCATTTTTGGTTGCTTTTAAGACAGCTAACTAACCAAAAACCTCATATATTCTCATCACCAATCTCTTCATAAAATATTAGTAAGTATTACACAGAATTTTACAGACAAATGATTTAATTTAACATTTTGAATCATCACAGGCCTTCACAGTGCGCCTTGTCACCAATGAGCCAAACAGTCTGCTCCAAGCTGTGGCACGGCTTTGATCCACACCGGGAGCTTTCTTTAAACCCAACATTTCCTTTTCAAAGAGGTGGCTGCCAGGCAAGCCTCCTGACCATGGCAATACATTCAAACTACATTTGAAGCAAGAAGCATGTTAACTGTAGGATGAGCAATTCATAACATAGATAACAAACTACAGCATCAAAAGTTGTCACAATAGACTCTTTCTTCCATATCAGTGGTGCACATCCACGTTTTCAAATGCACTCAGGCCCAATAGTGTGAGGCTCAGAAGGGAACAACCTCCCACAGCACCTACCTCCTACGGTTTGGGGGTTTTTTATCCTATCTCCAACTTTCTATTTCAGTACAGATATTTAGCTGAACTAAAATGCAGTTGTTATAATCTAGCCTCTACAAACACCAACCCTAATCTTAATCCAGATAATTTATAAAACAGTTTCTCAATTTTCCCAATCCAAATCAGAACTATAAATAGGTCATATGGTTGGATATAAAAGTTCCAAGTCAGAGGCTTGGCATTAGCTAAAGAAACTTACCCTCATGGAAGTCCTGCAGCTCATACAATGTACAAAGATAACTGGGGTTCACTTACTCTTTTGCTAAAAGCAATCCTAATCCCATCCCACAGTTCCATATACAGACCATGCAGCAGACTGGGGCTAAAACAAACTGTTCCTCACAAGTTATTTTAGATCCCACTCATATAACTCCATGGACTACTGAATATGTAGCTCAGCTATTACAACCAACCTAATTGTATTCACAAGTTTACCATTGGTAGTCTAAACAGAAAAGTGGCCAGGCTGACAGTCATAGAAACTGACCCACCTTTCAGCACTTGTTTGTGCACTTCTGTCTCAAAGTGGAAGTCTCTTGTCAACAGAAGTCTATAGTTGATAGTTTATTTTTGCTCAGTTAGATCAGTCCCTATAGGGTGTTTTTGGGGTAGGGTTAAAGTCAGATGAAGGCTTGTCTGCCCTACATATGGGTTACTCTAACTCCACCACCCCCACCTCATGGACAGGCTGAAACAAATTTTAAACATATTGTTCATCTTTTTCTGTGGAATACGTAGGTTAAAGTCAGGGTTTGGTCTATGGCTAGGGTTAGGAAAAGGCAAGTAGCACTAGGTTTAGAACAAGAGAAAATGGACTTGAAACACACAGGTTATTGGAAAGCATCTGGTGGTTCTTAATGGTAAAATGAAGGCTGTGCTCAGGAGCAGCAAGTGTCCAACCTCCCCCTTAAGGCTCAGTTTGACCACCCTTCTAGATAAGGATTAACTTTAGTAACAGGAATAGCTCAGTTTATTGGTGGCCCATGAGGACAGAAGGGTAGATGGATTGCGTTTCACAGAAGCCTTGGAGGGCTCTACAAAGTGCTAAAGAAAGTAAATCTGGACTGATAAGTGACTAATATTTTATTTTAGGTCCATGTGGTTAAGTAATCCATATTACGGATTTGAATTCAGGTTATTAGAAAAAAAATAAAAGAGCGGAGGAATCAAAGGTCTTGAACATCCGGTGGCCTGCAGGGCTTGAATGCATCCTCAACTTAATGAAGGCTAGTGGCTGGCATTCTTCTTTCTTACCATACCCATACAGAGAAATAACATTTGATGTTAAGTTTGAGAACATCTATCAATGTGTATGAGCAGTCTGTATCATTTACAATAAAATAAATTTTAAAAATTAAAGAAAGGGACATGAACTGAATCTCAATAAATTTTCTATAGTCAAGGTTTTTGCAATCTTCTGAAGATTGTATAAAATAGTTGATGAACATGTTCACCATTTTAAAATAAAACAGCATAAAAGCTACCTCATTTCATATAATGAAACTAAATCAGCTACCACTAAGCTTCCTCTTAAAATGACACAAAAAGATCTTAAAAAAAAGTATCTTAACATGAGTATCAGTGTTGATCCAGCATGTTGCTAAGAATATATGAACTAAATAGTCAACTCCAATTAGCACTGAGGATGAAGTAAAATCTAAATTTAATACAATGGTAAACTTCGATACTGTCAAGTAAATACAGGTAGAGAGGAATTGTCAGGCAATGTGGTACTGACATAACATGGCAGATTCTACTCTAACACACAAAATTTGAGTAAGGACATTAATCAGGTCTGATATAAATTATAAAAGTCATCAAGAATATTTCCATTTGGAGGTGCTGCATCTTCAATAAAACTTTCAGATGATGTAAGATTAAACAATACCCCCTTTAGTCTTCTAAGTGCCTTTATTTACCATAGAATACATTCAGTTTTATGACAATGTTGATTTCAAATGAGCAGTTTTAGAATGATTGTAATGTGAATGTTGTTAAATGCTTGCAACATACTGATGAAACTAATTTAGTAAAATAAACTACAGATCAGCTTGAAAAAGCTTGATTACAACTGAAAACTCTTGTCTTGAGGCAAGAATGATAGTGTTATACCACCTACTGAGACTACGAGCCTGACAGGCCTAGCCATTCTCTCCTAAAAAAGTTTTTAAGACTATGGCAATTCAAGGAAAGAAAAAAAAAAACATTAAATAAAAACCAAACAACCCTGAAACTGATTCTCTGATGTAAGCTGTGGCCACCCAGGAGCTGCCTCAAGTGCAGCTCAGTTTCCTGCAGAGCAGCAGCACGGTGGACAGGAACTGACCTCATCAGACATCCCAACATGCATCATCCCCAGTCACACATCAGTATTCTTGAAGAACAACCAACATGTTCAAAATCGCTCAGGGCAGGAGGATGTGACTGTTCAGACAGGGCTACCCAGGAGAAGACCTAATCAGAAATTAACAGGACTGTTAAAATACTGAAAACATTAAGCTAATCTTATCTGCCAAAAGTAGCACAATTTAGGGTATAACAGAATAACCCCAGTGTGAAAAGCAAGACAAACACTTATGAGAGTTCAAAACCATTGTCATGGACTCCCTGTCCAGAATTTTTTGAGAACAGCAAAGTGCTGTGGATCTCAAGAAATGCAAACTCATGGATCCATAACACTGTTCTGTAATACTTTTGCAACACCATTCCACATTTTTTTAACCTAATACCATACTCTTCTACAGCCTGTAAAAGAAATACTAGGGCTGTGTGACTAATATGTGCAGTTTTCCAAAGGAAAGATTGTTCATCTTTTAGAGATTTTCTTTGGAGTTAGAGATTTTCACACACTTTCATGTAAATAATGGCCAATGTTTACATAAAAGTGTGTAAAAATCTCTAACTCCAAAGCTAAAACAGAAGGCTTAGCAAAAAACAGGACAACACAAGATAGTACTTCTGGGCAGAAATTGGTTAAAATGAAAACCAACCATGCAGGAGAAATCATTTTAGAGTTACCCTTGTGCAAAATATCCTATGGATATCAGCAAATTATCACAAAATTTAAAGTAGTATTTGGCCACTATAAAATAGAAGCTTTGAAAGAAGCTTCTTATGGTACAACAATGCTTATCTGAGATTTAAAAAAAAAGAGAAACACAATGGGTTAAGCTCAAAGTAAGCATGACTATATTTTAACTTAACCAACTATGTAGTAGCATATGTCAACTCATAAAGGAAACATACATGGCCCCAAGCTTACCAGAGCCTGACAGTAATTCCAGACAGACCAAAAACTCCACCCCACTAATCACCCTGCCCCAAACCAACCATCTCCCCGCCACCAAAAAAACCCACACAAGCACCACAAGCGTCTCCATGTTTAAAAGGAGAATTCTTTTCATGTGATGGGATGCTATACAAAGCGTCCAATACCACAAAACCGTAAAAAAGTGTCAAAGTAGAAAAGTTATGCATGGTCCACTATACCCAGCTGGTATTCGAGAAGTGTAGGAGCAAAGTTTAAGAAATCCTGTTTGTTCCAGAAATAAAAGCTAGCTAGGAAGATAACATATTAAAATATAAACCCTGGTATAGAATTAATTTCAAAACTTATATACTGACTCTCACTCAAGAATGACAGCAGGGTGTTAGCACAAGAAACAGAGTACTCAAGAGTCATTGAAACCACACAAGATTCCCACCTTCTCGCAGTTAGCACATGCGTTGCTGAAGTGAAAACAGAGGGAGAATCATTACAAGGATGCTGCTTAGTTGTTCTGCTGCGAAGAGGGGCAGGAAGAGACAGTGCAGTGGGTTACAGATATGTAAGTATAAAGCTTATGGACCTATTTGTTTAGTCCAGCTAATAGAAAGCCTCCTCTCTAAAGAGGGAACATTCATATCTAACTACTCAAGATCTAGTTGGGTGGCATTTAATAACAAAACCAATCTTTTTTTGTCATGATGTCAAAGTCTACAGCCTTCTGCCTCCATTTGCACTTAAGCACTGAAATCTCAATATACGGTCAGAAAAAGAAGATGGGCAATGAGATATTTTTCAATGTTGCTACACTGTAGGATTAAAAATTAGATGGATTTTCATAATTAGAAAAATAATAAATATAAGATTTTTAAAAAACCTGTTAATTTTTTCTCTAGTGCTGAACACACCCAGTGAGTATAAATTACCATTTTATGACAGAGTTAAGATTGCTGTGTCTGAAATAGCATAGTGTATTGTTCAATTTCAGTTCTGCTATGAATATTTTGATCTCAGCATAGCTCTAATGCAACAGGCTCAATCGCTTCTCTTCTCTACGTGGCTGACTGAGTTTCATACTCTCCATGCTTAACAGTCATACGCTTTCCAAGAACTCAGCCTTGCCCTTGTACTTCTGCTGCTATTTCACCACTGTGTTCCTGCAAAAACACCACCTGACAGTGACAAATGTTTGCTGAAGCCTCTGTTCTCATTAATATCTGCTGCAAGGTTGTGGAAAAAAACCTCTTTGCCATTGGACAGACTCTCAAAAGCCTGAAGACCTGATTAATATAGAACACTGAGCATTTTCCTATGAGATTTTTACCACAGAAAACACAGAAAGGCCCTACAATAAAACTCTTCACTTATAAGCAATTGCTTTGTGAGGTGCTGGTTTCTGTTACTAATCTTATAAAATGACTGATCATAGCTCAGGTTTCCAGATCAGCTTTAGGCTATCTGTGGTTACCAGTCCTTTATTCTGGGCACACTGGCAATACTAATGACGCATAGAACAACTGATCATTCATCAAATTACAGAAAATCTTCCCTGCCCTGTAATGTATTTTATATCCTTATTATTGTACTGGTAATGGTTCCCCAGACTCCTCCTAGGTCTTCCCTGACACTGGGCACAATAATGCTAATTTGTCCACCATTTACATTTATGGCTCAAGTTTGACACAGTGGATCATATCCTAGAAGAAGGCCATCACAGTAAACTGCATTTGGGAATGTATGGCACTGTGCAGCTCCACAATTGCTATCCTAATGTGTAACATAGGCAATTTCTGCTGTACAAAGCTAAAGAGAAGTCATATCCTGAACTGCATGAATGCATGAAATATGACCCAAGTAATGGAAGAGGGCAGCTGCTAGGTACCAGGCACTGTCCAGTATGGAGGAGCATAAAGACAACTCTACAGGTCAGACTAATTATTCATATAATACAGACCTCACCTCTAACGAACCTCTCTTCAAACCCCCTCAAACAAGATGACTAGGGAAGATACATGACAACTGTGTACTACTACTAGTACTACTAGAACCCTCTCCCAACCACTAAAACTGAACTTCAGTGAATTCCTTATGTCATCTCATTATAGACCCAGTGGATTTTTCTTATTGATGGACTGACCTACTGCTTGTAAAGCTCTGATACGGTATTCACTGCTTAAAGAAGCAAAAAGGTGCACTTCTCTTACAAATGCTTTTCTTTTGTTAATTTTTTGTAAGCTTTTGCTTGCTGGTGCTTTTTTACTTGCTGGTGCTTTGAGTATTGTAAAATACCGTGATGCATTGTAACAGTTTGCTTAACAAATGAGAAGAGTACTGAATAATATCCAGACAAGCATAAACCACTATGACAAGCTACATTCTCATAATCAAAATTTTAAGAGGGAAATGCAGCCTAAATGACAAATGTAAACATTATGCAATGAGAGATGATCATAGAAACCTTTCTGCAAATCACAGAATCTAACTGTTCATCATTGCCCAGATAATGTAAAAATGCTCTAAAGAGATCCAAAAATTAAACAAGATTATGACTGCTTTTGGAATGAAACCAAAGACTTCCACCTTAGTCCTTGGTCATTTGGTTAAAACCAGAAAGTACTTTACAGAGCACACTGACCTGCATGTTGCAGTGTACCACCACATGTAGGCAGACCTTTGCTCACCCTTTTCTTTGCAACATCCAGCAAATTTCATCTACTGGAAGCATGCACCCTTGCAAAATTTAACACAATAGCAGGTGGTTACTGTTCTGCATAAAGTGTGACCCTAAGAGGTCCAGCAGTAAACCTAGCTGGGCAGCAGATATATAAGGAGACTGAAGGATGAGCTTTCAAGTTTACAAAGGCCTCATTCTGCTTATGAGAAGGGGAGGAATACTAATAGCTATGTCAGTGTACTGCTAGGGACTTCTGCTTTTCTCTCAAGAACTTCACAAGACTTAAAGCTATGGGGTCCCACGTGATAAGAGGGCTCATCAGGTACTCTCTGTATGTATTCTGAAAGGTGCTTGTCCCTGGTGGATGTGAAAACCTGGTACAGCTTCAAGCAATAAAGAAGCTGTGATAAACAGCTACTATAGCATTGGCTTTTGTGGGTAATGAAATACAAGAAATATTATGTATTAGAATATGTTAGGAAATACTATGTGCATGTTAAGAATAACTTTGCTATGCAGATATTTACTCATTAACATTATAACTGGACTCAAAGTTACAAAATGCTTATACAGTTTGAGTTATAAGATACCTATATAATCTGAATCATAACTCTCTATACCTATATAACCTGAATCATAACTTTCTATACAGTGTAATAGCTAGTATATGCTTAATTCATCACTTAATGCTTAAATAAAAGGAAACTCACCAGGTGAATAATCTCAGTAAAAATTAGACAAGTACAGCTAGATAAGGGAAGCAGCAGGATGTACTAATGAAAAGTTAGCAACAATGAAGCCATTTAGCCACCAAGTAAAGAATTTAAACTGGTGGGATCCAAAAAGACCTAGGAACACCATAACTGGGCATGCTTTGAAGACAAAGTTGAAAAGTTCAGAGGTGAGGTAGACCTCGAACCTTCATCAAAGAAGACCCCTGAAGACCCCCACGATCACATTACGCATGCTCCAAAAAGGCGGACTGGGGAAGAACTGTGTTAATCCCTTTTAAAGAAACATAAATTAGGTCTCAGAAAAACTATGCATATTCATTGTGGTTTATTAATATGCATGAAGTTAAAGCATATAACCAGGAAGTGTGTGTAAGTGTGGGTGCCCCTGGTTATGAGCTACACACCTAGTGCTGTGGTTTTCTTTAAGTGACTTTTGTCCCCCATTGTCCCTTATTAAATTTATAAAACCCCAAAAAAGAGGAGTGGGCTTCGTTTCTCACAAAGCTGTTCCCTAGACTGTGTGTGAGGCCAGCCTATATAACAGAGGACAGCATCAAGGTAGAGATGCTGGACTGGTGCATGGCAGGTGATTTTCACAGAATGTTGCTTAAACAGGAAAACAAAATGGAAAGAAACAATAAACAACATAGACCAAGATACACAGAGAAAAAAAAGAGTGAGAAATCAAAGAAGGAATTAAGTGGGAATCAAAACGTTATGAGAGAATAGAGACTAAGCTAAAAACAAAGAATCAACTTTGAGAAATCACGGGTTTGATTCATTTGCTTTCCCATAATCATCTCAGATCACACAGGATGTCTCAAACACCTCTGTGCAGGTGGCAAACATGACATAGGATGGCAGCTTGAGGCAAGGCAGGATACAACTCAAGCAGCCTATGTGTGGGCTGCCGAACTGAACTATTAATAGCATAGCAACACCTACGATCCTCAAACTTTTGAGCTTTCTATTTCCTCACAAAATTGCTTAATACAATAATAGTGCATTTTTTGGTCACTTTACCACTGGACAAAAAAGGTACAGAAAAGGCAAGTAACTTCTATACCAGGTTCAGAGAATGTTAATCATAAGCCAAAATCTGATTATTCTAGACTAGCATCTTAACCTCTGAGCTATCCTCCTGTCAATAGCAGTACAGAAATCCGCTGTGTTCAGAATACCTGCACTAGAGCTATACAGAAGAGAAAGAATGAGACAAAAGGCATCTCTAAGAACTGCAAAGACAATCTCTTTGCCCTTCTCTGGCTATTGTTGCTCTCATACTTCTTGAAAAGATTGATTACTTCTTTTGATTAAACAAGGTCTAAATTTAACTGCCTGAATAATTAGCAATGACATCCTTGGCTGAATTTCTTTGTCCTTTCTGCATCCTTTGTGTCCCTTCTGCATCCCAAATAAAACAAAACAATACCCTGCTGAATTTAAAA
>VYXC01011102.1:0-43734 GCA_013397175.1 Platysteira castanea | reverse complement strand
AAAGTATGTTGTTGTCATCTGTTGTTTCTGCCTGTACTTACTCATGTAGCTGAAAAGTACCTGGAAAGCTTTCTAATAGTGACCAGTGTGTCTTTGCCTTCTGGAAACTAGCTGTGCACTCAGGTTCATACTCTCCTCACTACTTCTTATTTCCCATCCTCTTATCAGTTCCTCCACTTTCTTACTACCCTTTGGTTTGTCCTCTACCCTTACTGTTGAGTAGACACTTTCCTTAAAACTGCTCCCTCCAAAAAACTTCAACAATAGAAGAAATATTTTATTTACTGCCTTTGATAGCATTTCAGTTTGTTCATGTGACAACTTCATTTACCTGATCTACTAACTTTTGGGCTTCAGGCTTTTCAAAGCAAGAGACTATCTGAACCTCTGTCCTTTATAGCACTGAAGACAAGGGGACCATCCTCTCAAGTTGTTTGAAGATCCTACCAAAAGACAGGATTAATAATTTAACTTCTGATGGCTATATTTACCTGGTGACCAGCTAGTTCTTTTGCTATTTACTTGATACTCCTAGTCCTTAAGAAGGAAGAAAAAAAAAGGCTTAAGTGACCACTTGATAAACTTTCTTCCGCCATACTTCCAAGGAATAAAAAGCACAGAATCAAACACAAAACAGTTGCCATTGACAAAACTCCAATTTGAAACTTCTCAAATTAGGTTTAGATTGTTATTTAAAAATTGAGCAATTGCCTATATAGTACTTCTTAAAAATATGCTCTGAGATCTTGTCAGAGGAACATTAAAATCAACTACGAAAACATTTAGTGCAAAAATCTTTTTAAGCTGGAAGCAGCCACAATACAATAAACAATTCAGTCTCCTGTACAAAAGGGCCACTAAGGCTCATCCTTGCACAAGTAAACTAAAATAATTTATTGTACCAAAGTCCTCAGCAGTCATACCTAACAGATATTGTGTTAATTCTAAATTAAATTTTTTTTCTGAGCAAAGAAGAGAGATAATAAATATAAGTTTCTAATTTATCTGTAGCTACCACAGTTTCATTTATTAATTAAACATTTAAACTCTACCTTGAAAAAGACAACTTTGTCCTTTACAGACTGTCTCTCTGGACTTATCACAGCAAATATGTGGTGCTCTTCTTGGCTGCTGGCAGTTAAAAAAAAATCAAACAAAAAGCTTTTCGGTCACATGGCCAAATAAAAAGATCTCATTCAATAATTCAATATAACAGACCTTGAAGTGCACATGCATCCTCCCACTGTTTAGTTGCACAAGATGTATATGGCAGAGTCTTGTTCATTCAGCTCTGATGATACAATTTCAGTGGATCACAGAATTTAAGGAAACTAGGTTTTCACTTTCAACAGTGGTGCTTTTCAGGCTGTTCCCCCTTACATTCCCACTTCTGTACCTGATTTTCTCAGTTTCAAGATCAGTAACAATATTTCCTATTGATCTTGATTAAAATAAAACAGAACCAATTTTTAATAAAATATATGGATTTTGGCATTAAGTAGGTAGAGAGCATTAGTGGCAAAATATGTCCTTTCAGTAGAATGATACGAAGTTTGTAAGTCTCATTTGATAGCATTATAGGTATCTCTAGGTTACTTCTCATCACAGAAGGCAAACAGAGGTAATTTGTGAATAACAACAATTTCTTCAATGTGGAGTAAGAACCAGATAAAAGTTTTTAAAGACATTGTCAGAGTTGCTGGGAAGAAAATATTTTGATTTGATATAATAAATTTTTTCTAATGATTTCTTGTAATATTATAATCCACATCCTAAACCACAAAATTGCATTTACATCAGTAACTATGCAGAGATGATGCCAAATAGAGACAAGATTACAGCCATGCATGACATGGGTAAATTAACAGAGCTCACTTATTTCTCTCCTCACAGTGTCAAAGAGCTAGCAGGTTAATTTATTTTCCTTCCACTTACATCACTATCCCTACAAAACAGGCTACTAGTGGTTTTGTGTCTTATCAGTGTGGCTTCTAAATTAGTCCATATGCTCCAAGTAGCAATATAGATGCCTAATCTTGACTGCCTCCTCCAGTCTGATCTGTCACATTTCCACAGATACTTCTTGGAAAGGAACTGGCTGAGTCTAGAAAGAGTCACCCACATTTGATCCAACATGAACTGAGGTGAAGATGCTGCCCACCCAGTGGCTCCTTCATATCCAGCAAGGATGGGATCTCTCTCTGCAGACTCAGGTCAACCTTCATTACAGAACTGATATAATGGGGCCCTGGGGAAACAAAACCAAAGGTTTCCAGCATGGTTTGGTAGCTTGCCAACAAAATATTTCACCACCTGTTCAGACAGTCTCATATCATGCCACACATAGCAATGCGGTACATGAAGATAACTTTTTCTAGTATTTTGCAAAACATTTTCCAGATTGATGCTCATCTGTGGAGGAATTTACTGTTTCTTCACAGATCATGAAAATATTGTACACTAAATATCAGTGATGTGCCTGACATGGCAACAGTTGCTGTACCAAAAGTACCCAGAGGTACTTTTCACCACCGGGATGCTCAAAACCTCTCTCCTCTCTTCTCATCTGGAGGAAGACATTGACACTGATGGAACACTTGCAGATAAATTCATTCTTCTCTAGACAGAATGGTAAATAAGTGTTTTTCAAAAAGTACGAAACTTTAGATAGATCATATATACTTGCTTCAGCAAATCTAACAACCTGGGAAACCTTTGAAGACAAGCAAGTCTGTCTTTCTTTTTTAAAAACAGCTTTGTCAGAAATTTACTGATCCAAAAGAGATTTATTTCAGACTTATTGGAAGAATTTGTGAAGGCATAGTCTCCTAACAATCACAGATTTCCCAAGATCATCTCCATAAAGAAATAATTGAACTGGCATAATATGGCTAGCATTATGTGTTAGTCAGATATTTCTCAGGACAGTTACCATATTTCCTTCTCATTGCTTTTCAGAATTATTCAGCATTTTTTGCATTACTGAAGGTCAAACCTTGTAACGTTAAAGTATTCTAAGGCTGCTCAACTAACATAGTATATTTCTACTTCTCTTGTAAGTGCTATTAAGGATAAGCTTGCCTGTTCTCAGGAGTTATATGTATCATTTCTTCATGCTTAATCCTGGTCATGGCCTTTTAGTTACCAAAAAGGGAAAAAGCACTGAACTGATGCTGAGATCATCAAGGACTACCAGCACTGGTGGTGCAAGTGCTGCAGCTTTGACATTTGAGACACTGTAGACAAGTAGGACTTCATCCTCTCCGATGCAGCCTGGGGAATGAAACTCCAGAATTAGCCTTCAGAGCTGCTGAATGTGGAAGTAGATGTGTTGCTCAGATCAGCAGCATGCAGAGTACACATAGGGTTCCCTTTTCAGAGAAGTCTTTTCTTTGTTGAGGCAAAACCAGTCCCCTTCGATTCAACGTGCCGCTGTGAAAATAACCCATTTAAGAGCTCTCTAACAGTCACACCTTCCAGGCAAAAAGATGTCCAGAAAAGGAGCCTATCTGCCAATGATGGAAAATAAATGGTAGGAGGAACATTGTTTTGCTGCAAGAGAAGGAATGTTCTTCTGAGGGTACTGTTCATTTGGAGCAACGTTCTGATGTCTTTTAGTGGTTCTTATTAAGACAAACAGAAAGTCAGAGGAATATACCACCGTGACAGCAAGATTAACAATGAGAAAAATTCAAGTTCTGGACAAAAACCATTTTCAATACAGAAAGAGTATTAGGACAGGTAGGAAAAAATACCACAAACTCGGTTAGGTGTAAGGAGATTTAGAAAACAGCACTTTGATAATTGAGAGAAAATAAAATAACAGTGGGATGCTGTGGCCTTATAACCTGTTAGTCACCAGGGTATGCTGGAGAGACAGCAGCAGCAAAGACAAGCCATAGAGACCCTAATCAGCAAGCTTGGTGTGGCAAGGCCTGTTATGCTCTTCAGAAGCAAACTCCACTGAGACTGAAGCCATGTGTCATGAGCAGCTCAATAGTAATCTCTCATCACACATAAGATGGAAGGAAATTGGCACATGCTGGAGACTATGAAAGCCACTGGGAATATGGTACATAGCGAATTCAGCTGCGGGGAAGAGAACGCTAAGTTGACAGCCATTTACACATTAAGTGTCATGGAACAGCATGGGAGAGGGGCAAACAATTCTAGTCTTTCTCTTGTTCTGGTGTCCTGCCTCTAGTGACAAAAATAGAAAAAAACTTATCATCATTCTCTTTCAAAGAGTGTTGTCACTCCTGCCTTCAGTCTAAGCTTTTCTACCCTAGCCAAATGCTATGACTTCAACCTTCCACTGTGGTCAAGTTTACTAACGTTCAACCCTCTTCTTGGCTTTTGTCTAGACTCTTTACTGCTTCTCTTATAATAATATGCCTAAAACTGCTTGATAGACTTTAAAATCAGTGGTAGAAAGGAATGTGTTAAGCACTGATAATCAGCTTATATGTGAAAATGGATCAGAAAATGCTGTCTGACCTGAAAAAGAGATTAAACTACAGCAGTTTGATATTCAGGACTAAATCCTATGAAACAAACCACTGCACATGTCTAATGAAAAAGTTACACATTCCTCAGTGTCTCATTACATTTGGAGCTCAAATATACAGTCAGTCTAAATACTCCTATTCACCACGATCACCACAGTAAATAACTAACTTCCAAGGACCTTTGAAAATCACTTCAGGATTGGATTATAACACCTTAATTTCTAGGAGGAGAAAACTGAGGCACAGGAATTGATTAAGCAGCTGTGCCAGCCTTTAATTTATCATGCAGTATGCCAAAGGGACAGCTTTAATCTGAACATGTAGATGTTGTGCATCAACACTGTGCCCAAACAACTACCGAGCAACAAAAAGAGCTAAAAAAGCAAATATAACAGAGTACAAATATATAAAAAGGTCCACATCTCATTTATTTCACTCAAGTAATTAGATTTGTGGATCTGAATGTGTGAGAAAGATAAGCAGGATTAGTTTCTCTATCACTCCCCAAAATAAACTGATACATATGGCAACTATTACTTAATACTGTCTATCATACCTACTCAAACTGCCATATTTCATGTAGCAAAAAGTTAAAATTATAAGATACTGGTGCAAAAACAAGTTAATCAAAGCTCACTGGGTACTGTTCTCTAAGTGTAAAGACTGATTTTAGTTTTTTTCTTGTCCCTGAAACTTTCAGCCATGTAAAATAGCTTCTGCAGCAAGTAATTTCTGAATAAAGATGTGTTTTAAGTGATTTTTATTAAATGCTTTCATAAAAGATGTTTTTCACATAATGAACTATAATGACTTTAAAAGGCAAGTAGAACTGTAGGCACTTATAAATTTAACTTCTGGCAGCTACTGAAAGATTAGAAAGGCATCACAGTCATAATATTTTGTACATTTATATCAATATAAATGAGTTTTTCTAGGAATACAGAAGGACCCCACAGGTACTGAAGAGTGTTAGGAGCACTAGGAAACTCATGATGTTCTTAGACTTTAAAAACATACTGGTTTTGTTATTTAAATGTATAGAGACATTGTTTCTGACAAAGGTGACTTCATGCATTGCAAGAGCACAGAAGCTTGTTTAATAAAATAACTGAAGTTGCAGGGATAAATTGTCTGTCTGGAGATATTTCTCTGGGGTAGCTTCAGGATTCCCTTGACCAAGGAGATTTACCATGTACGGGGAAGTATATTATGGTGTTTAGGCCTCAGCCCATGTGCAGCAGAATCAAAGTCTACCAGTCTTGTAAGGAGGGCTTCTGGAAAATCCAGTCTTACACCAAAGCCTTTGTAGCATTCACACTCTGGGTGAATATCTGATTATCAGATGCCTTATGCTGTCACAAGTTAAGAGGAAAATGAACAACTTTATACAAAAGGAAGGAAAGTTCCTTCTAAACCCTGCAAAATACAAACTGTAACAAGATCAGAGATGTGTAAATCTACAGTAACACTGTAGAGTGATCCACTCTGTGACTGTCCCTCTTTTGCCTGCCTGTATGGTGCAGAAAGCTTTCCAGTTTGCACCTCAAAATATCTTTGGACTCCCTCTCTAGAGGCCCCCTTCAGCTTTGATGGAAGCATCACCCTTTATGCTGTTATACCCAATTTGCTGTTATACACCCAAACCAAAGAGAATTGCTGTCTTTATCTGGTATTTTACTCTGTTAACCAGGTGCTATGAAGCATAGTCTCAAGAGGACTTGTGAGAAGTCTGATGAACTGTTTTTAAATGCCAAGGTGATGACAACTATCAAGTCAGTCTCAATTTATCTAAAATATCTGGATGACATCAAACTTCAGGCAGCATGGTATAAACTACAGTCAAACACTAGATCTGTCCTTTGAAAGCCAGCTTTTCACAGCAGAAAGTATTGATGGCTGGCTGCTGAGGAATGTAGAAGAAGGAAAAGCTACGCAAAGGTTGCAAAGGAAGGAGAGGTACTCTGCTCTATGGTGTGCAAACCCATGTGTATCTGCCCATGATGCCAAATTTTTATAATATAGGAGAAAAGCCCTATTAATGTATATATACATATATACACATTACATTATATATAATTATAGCCCCCTTCTTCAGCCAACTATGAAGAAGTATTTGTACTTCAGTCTGAGTCTCAGTATGTTCCTGTTCCTGAATTCCATATGTACAACATGGCTAGGATGGTACTTGAGGAACACTATGGTTACCAGGAAAATAGATGATTGTTTTCAGGATCCTCTTATCTACCATAACATTAATGAAATAATCTAATAGAAAGATTTAATGCATTCCACAGCAAAAGGTCCCATAATAGCTGACATCTAGAAGTTGTTGAGGTTGGTCAATAGTTTGCACCTCTTTTAATTTATCTCTGAGTATGACATTACATACTATAAGATGCAGTCTACTAAATTTTCTCAATGTCGATAAAACCTAAAATAACTGCAGTAGTCTGTGGGGGCTATGGGAGGAAAAAAAGGAAGAATTGCACCTACATCTATGAATTTTAGAAACAAAAGTCTTTAAAAGCTTCCCAAATCCATTGATCAATGGGACCATGGCACATTCTTTGCCAAATCCTGTTTATGGGAGGAAAAAAGGCCCTCCAGGTATTTGCAGTGATATTGTTGCTTACTCTGGAGGCAGTTTAAACCCTTAAGATCGTGGATCAGAGATCTCAAAAAGCTCAGGCCAGCTCTTTCCCCATGAGGTAAAGGTGCAAAGTTGTAAGTGCTGGATTGGATTTTCTCAAATTAACTAATCCCTGCCTTGCTCATGAAATGAAAGTTCAATGCTATTGCAGCAGTACTCTGACACCCAGTTTCCTTCAAAACGAGCAGCATTTGCTGCCCTTCTGCAAAGACTGTGTCTTTTTTTCGCAGCAAAACAACGGGTACTTTAAATAGCTTAAAGTTTGCAAACTTTAGAATGGGGCCATTACACAGATTTCTTGTCACAGGAGCAGTTTAATATTAAACAGTGAACTTTTATACTTTACTGCAAGTCCTTGTTCTAGATCAAGCTGCTAGGACCACCCCTGCTCTGACCTTGCGTGTGGGATACCCTCTGCAATCACAAGGCTATAAACCTGCAAGGACTGGGCTGCTGCAGAAAGAGGTTACAAGCTCTTCAGAAGGGACAGGCAAGGAAGGAGAGGTGGGTGGCTGTGTACATTAGGGAGAGTTTTGACTGGATAGAGCTCAAGGATAGTGAGGGTAATATTAAGTGTCTATGGGTAAGAATCAGGGAGAAATCCAGCAAGGCAGACATCCTGATGGGATGTTATAGACCACCCAACCAGGATGGAAAGGCAGATGAAACGTTTTATAAACAGCTGCCTGAGGTTTCACTATCACTAGCCCTAGCTCTTTTGGGAGGTTGCAGAAGGTTCCTGGAGCATTTGGAAGATAACTTCCTGGCACAGCCTGGTAAGCAAACCTAACAAGGGGTGGTGCTCTGCTAAACCAGAAGAGATGGATGGTGACAGACATAGTGGTTGGAGGTGTCTCGGGCACAACGACCACCAAATGACAGTTTTTAGTTCTCAGTGAAGTAAGGAAGGGAGCTCAACAAAACCTCTACCTTGGTCTTCCTGAGGGTAGACTTCAGCCCGTTCTGGCTGAAGTCCAGGGCAAGAACTGTTCAGGGCACTGGTTCGGAGATTCCCTGGTGAAATAGCTTTTAAAAACAAAGGGATAAAGGAAGGTTGGACATACTTTAAGAAGGAAATTGCAGAGCTGCAGGAGTAAGCCATCCCTTTGTGCCAAAATGCAAGCTCTCAGGGAAGACTGGCCTGCCTGAACAATGAGCTTTTGCTGGAACTCAGGAAAAAGAAAGAGAATTTATCACAAGAAAGGGCAGGCAAGTCAGGAAGAGTACAAGGATGTCATTAGGTCATGCAGAGAGGAAACTAAAAAGGTGAAAGCTCAGCTAGAACTCAATCTGGCCACTACTGTGAAAGATAATAAAAAGCGTTTTTTAAAATACATAACAACAAAGTGATAGCCACGGAAAATCTCCATCCTATTTGTGTGCAAAGGGGAACACTAACCAAGGGTAAAGCTGAGGCACTTAATGCCTCCTTTGCCTCAGTCTTCAACAGAAAGATGGGTTGTCAACCAGCTCCCCGCACTGGTAGACAGCGAGCAGAATAGAACCCCTGTAATCCAGGAGGAATTAGTTTGTGACCAGCTGTGCCAGTTAGACACTCACAGGTTTACAGGGCTGGATGAAATCCACCTGAAGATACTGAAGGCGCTGACAGAAGAGCTTACCAAGACACTCTCCATCATTTGTCATCAGTCCTGGTTAACCAGGGAGGTTCCAGATGTTTGGAGGTTAACCAGTATGATGCCCACCTACAAGAAGGGTTGGAAGGAGGATCCAGGGAACTACAGGCCTGTCAGCCTGACCTTGATGTCTGGGAAGGTTATGGAATAGATTTTGAATGCGATCACACTGCATCTGCAGGACAACCAGGGGAGCAGGCCCAGTTAGCACAGATGTATGGAAGGCAGGTCCTGTCTGACCAACCTGGTGTCCATTTATGACCAGGTGACCCACCTGGTGGATGAAGGAAAGGCTGTGTATGGACCTTGCCTTCAGCAAAGCCTTTGATGCTGTCTCCCACAGCATTCTCCTGGAGAAGCTGGCAGCCTGGGGCTTGGACAGGTGCACTCTTTGCTGGGTTAAGAACTGGCTGGATGGCTGGGCCAAGAGAGATGTGGTGAATTGTGCTGCATCCAGTTGGTGGCCAGTCACTAGTGAGGTTCCTGAAGACTCAGTATTTAGGCCAATTCTGTTTAATATCTTTATCAATGATTTGGATGAGGGGTTTGAGTGCACCACCAGTAAGTTTGCAGATGACACTAAATTGGGCAGGAGTGTTGATCTGCTGATCTGCAGACGGACCTGGACAGGCTGGATAGATGAGCCAAATCCAGCAATATGAGTTTCAACAAGGCCAAGTACCAGGTCCTGCACTTGGGTCACAACAACCTCCTGCAGCACTACAGGCTGGGGACAGAGTGGCTGGAAAGCTGCCTGATGGGAAAGGACTTGGGAGGTGCTGGTTGACAGCAACCGACCATGAGCCAGCAGAGTGCCCAGGTGGCCAAGAAGGCCAATGGCATCCTGGCCTGTATCAGCAATAGTGTGGCCAGCTGGACCAGGGCAGTGATCGCCCCCCTGTACTCAGCACTGGTGAGACTGCACCTCGAGTACTGTGTCCAGTTCCGGGCCCCTCACTTCAAGAGAGACATTGAGGTGTTGGAGAGACTCCAGAGAAAGGCAATGGAACTGATGAAGTGTCTAGAGAGTAAGTCATATGAGGAGCAGGTGAGGGAACTGGGGTTGTTAAGCCTGGAGGAAAGGAGACTTCCTTTTACAATGCTAAGAACTCCATTCGTACTGAAATCTGAACTCTGACACTAAGGAAATGTAACTTCATGAAGTACCACACAAAAGCCTCTTCTCACTCCATCAATAAATTAAAATGTGGGAAAAACTTTATTTAATACACATTATAAACTGAAGGGATCAGCTGTTAGTAAGCGTAATTTTAGAGATATAATTTCCTAATTCTTAATAATAACCCCAGAGCTAGGAGACAGAAACCTTGCATTGACTTATGATCAAATTTATTGTGATACAAAATAGAAACACACATTAAAATCTGATGCTTCTTTTAGACTTCATGCTGCTGAGTGATAAAGCTTTAGGACAAGACTTCTACATCAGTACTCCAGGTCTATTTATGCCCCCTCCACTGTAATTTCAGTGTGACTCACACTAATGTAATCCATGCAATGCTCTTGACTGCTATGTTTCTCATAGGCCTGCAGGCAAATCAATGAAAATAAGGGCAGGTGATTATGTGAGATATTCCTAAACTGTGGCAGTATTAAGACAACTAAAGCTGAAATCATGCACCCTAAAGGAAAGGTTGCCTGAATAATGACACTGTTCCTCTGAACATAGTCCTTGCCAAGTTATTCCCATGCTCCTCTTTATAAAAACCCAGGGCTGTACATCAAAAGCTCATAGAATGCAAAGTAATAACAGGACAGTTATTACTTGTAGCTCAGTCTTTTTATAACTTTTATCCTTTTATTTTCCTTGGGAGATGAATTTTATGAACAAGATACTTACTAAGATTGATAAATACAATGGAAAGTCTGGATGCTGCAAGAAATCATGTTACCTGTTTGGTAGATGCCATTGCTTACTTAAATTTAAATTATCTCAGTACCTCAGCAGGTTGTTAGGAGGCCATCAGAGATGTCTTTCTATCAAAATCGCGAGACCAGATCTTGATAATCTCAGGTATTGTTTACAGCATATTTTTCACAGCAGTAAGAATAAAATGGTTCAAGTAGTTCTGTTCTACCTTTCTTAAGTTTACCCTTCTCTTCCTACCCTCAGCCACTATTAGCACTACTGTGGACTGTGATACATCTGCCACATCCTTCAAAAGGAAGTTGCACTTCAGTAGCGCCTGAAATGGTGTCTGCATAAAGCACTGCAGTCCTCATAGACAGTAAAAAAATACAAATGCAATGCTGGTGATTAATGTAAAACTGTGTATTTAAGTGCAAGTCACTGTGATTAACAGGACTACAGATACGAATCTTAATGCTTTCTCTTCCTACAACTAACTAAAATGTTTCCAAATCTGCTCTGAATTTAGGATGAGATGACATTATTTAAAGCAAGTTTTTCTGATTCAAAGTACCATGTTGATATAGAATATCTCATTTTTACCTTCAGCTACTTATACTTTTGTTTCAGAATAAATATGCATCTGTGAATGCCTGAAGATCTCTCTCTGTGTCACAGTGGCAGACTTCTGGGGGAATCATCATACATGGATTACAACACTGGTCTAAATATAAACATTTCAGGGTCGTGTGTGGGTAAGAAAAAAATAGACAGTTTTACCACAGTGATCCTGTGGTAATACTCCTTATGAATATGGACAAGGAATATTTTCCCTTACCAGTTATGAAAGCAGCATTTGAAAGTATATGAAATCTACTAAAAATTGCAGACTAGAGCAAGAAGTTCTCAAACCCTGGACAAAAAAGGGGAAGAATCCAGCCTAAGTGTTCAGAAATCATATAAATAGACAGACATGTACTGCTCGAAGCAGTATCCTTCTAAAAAGCAATTATCCTTAACAAGAGTCAAGCTTGGTCAACGAAAAAGCTTTTTTTTTTCCTTACAACCACCTTCCTACATCCACCAGGCTCTCCACAGAGAGAGAAAACACTGACAGTTTCACTAAAAGGTTATGTTGGTGCTGCAGGCAACACTGGGCACCACTCCGGGCTCCTCATTCACATGGCGTAAGACAGACGCAGCTTTGCTGAGCACAAATCGCTGTGGACTCAGCGCCTTACGTAACAGCATCAAGTGACCTTCCCATCCCTACCGCTCCCCCTCACCCTGCTGAGCAGGACCCCTCATCACAGCACCCACAGTCAAGTATTAATAATCCAAATCCATAGAAAGAATCAGTGGAATGCAGAGCAGAAATATAGGAGAGATGCCAAGAATTGCTGTCCTCCCCCCGCCCCCCCATTTTCCCCTGNGGCTTTTTGTCGTTTTTTTTCTTTTCTTTTTTTTTTTTTTTTTTTTTTTGGCAAAGATGTTCGGAAATAAGAACAATTTACTGTAGAATTTGGGTTCCAAAATCAAGCACTCTACATCCAGAGCACCTAGACCAAATTATTTGTCTCAGATTCAGCGTAAGCCCGGTCCCCAGACGGGCACTGTCTTGAGAGAAATGGCTCTTGTGCTATCCCACATCTTGCAGGATGGCTCTTGTGCTGTTCAGGTGCAGTTGGGAAGTGCTGGGCATATTCTAGGATATGATAACCCCTAGGAAATCTGCTTGTCTGGTCAGAGCAGATTTTTCCAACAATCTCACACCTTCCCTTCCTAGTATGCAGTGCATGCTCAACATTATTATGCTTTGGAGTTCTTGTCAATATATACCCTTTCAGAAGGAAAAAAGTAATTAATTTTTTTTTTTCATAGTAGTGAGTCTGCTCATTCTAACAAAGAACAAAAACAAACAAACAAAACCAAAACCCCCAAACCAAACGAACCAACCAAAAAAACCCCCCAAAAATAAAAAGGAAAAAAACCTCTGAGGAATACTGTTTAAACTAAAAAGAAAACACAAAACTCCAGCAAATGCATTTTTAGCATAGAGGGCACCCTGCAAAACTTCACCTCCATATCAGGACAACCCAGAAAGCCATCACTATTACATTAAGGGATATCATAAGGAATCAATCAAGTAATCAAAGAGATTAAGAATATGAATGCAACTCCGCCGACATGGTAATTGGAGAAGGATTTGAAGCAGTGGCAGGGGAATTTACCCTGTTATCTTGTACAGGATAGAAAGTCCAGGAAGGAGAGATTACTGCACAAGTTAAAGAATGAAATATATTTTCCACAACATGTCATAATATGTTGACATTAACCTTCCATCACTTTACCCTATCTAATTTCTGCCCAAACAACTATGCAATCACTGTCAGATAATTTCAATGCAATTATTTCTCCTGTGAACAGATTTTACATTATAAAAGGATGCCAATAAAGACGCCAACAGAAAGAGATGAGGACTGAAACATAATGAGATATTTATATGATCACAGTTCAGTGACCTAAATTTGAGTTGCATTAATAAATATTTAGACATTTATCTGCAAGGTATCTTAATGTCTAGTTATCGACAGTAAAACCTCATCTTCATCTAAACTGGAACCTTTACCCTGTCCAAAAGGTATAACATGTTTTGCCAGTTTTTTATGTCATGAGATAAATTAATACTCAAAAGGATTTTTCTACCAGTTTCAATCCGGAACATAATTCAGTAAGACTTACTGTAGATAACCAGCCATGAAGAAAGTAAATAGACTGTGAACAGATATTTTTCACAAGGTTTAATCTGAAATAACAGAGCCATTCTAACACTCTGTTCAAGAGACTTATTATTTGAAGAATTTTCTTCCCTCTTCTCCATATCACTCCAAATCACAAATCTGGAAACACATATACAGCTTTCAAATAGTTGAAGAACCTTAGCAATAGCCATGATATGAAAGGTAATGAACATTCAACTCTTCAGAGTTCACTTTTTAACTTACGTAACTAAAAGGAAATACACATTCCTCAAGAGAGTCAGGAGGTGTCCATGTCAGGAGAATACGCTGTATCCTATACATAGCAAGGGACAGGGCAGGAAAAACTCTAGCATGCCCCTTGTTCACCAACAGCACTGTCATTTCTTCCAAGCTTGCAGGACCTAGATCTCCCTTTGTAGCCAGAGTTCCCCCCTTCTCCTTTTGCAAAGTACTGTAGTGTACTGTAGATCAGATGTAAATGTGGCATTACTTATCAAGCAAATTACCGTCCAAAAAAACCTCCTCAAACTCAAGGATAGAACAACTTTCATTAAATGAGAGACACGATGGATATGGTACTGTCCTGAAGTAACAACTCACGTTGCTTCATTACTGTGTGTTTTAATCTTTTTCTTTGGGATCCAGAGGCTGATCTTTGTATGAGGCACAGAGAGGTCATTACAGTGACATCTAGAAATTTTAACTGTAATTTGAGGTGAGAGCTGAGTAATTCAGGGATGACATTCTTTTGAGAACAACAAATCCATTCAGTCAACTGATATCATATAGTTCAGTAATCTACGCAAGACACTGAGCAAGAGTCTGTAATTAAGGATAATCACAATTCCCCTGTTCAATGCTAGATATTATTATTTTCTTTCCTCTCTACAAGGTTTGCACTTTTTAAGTCCACTTTTGTTTAAAATGACCTTTTAGTCAGTAAGTGCAGCTTCCATGTGATTAAAACCCATTTTAATAAAGGACTTCCTTACTTATGAGAACAATTTCCAATGTTTTTTAAGAAATGTGTCTAATGTTGGCCTTTAAAATATAATTATTATACCTCATTTTGTTAGAATTGCTGTGCCAATAGGGAACTGCATTTTGTTTTACATTAAAATTCCCCATAGATTTCGAAAGATAAATTCTGGTTGAAAAGTCCTATAGTTTTGGTTGTGTGTATCAAGATATTAGACCAGGAAAGTTTTTGTGCTTTTGTTTTATTGTTTGGTTTCGCCTTTTTAAAAACTGTAAACTGAGACAGTTTACCCTTGAGAAGTATGATGAAAGAATTTGCCATTTCTAGAATTTATTTCTTGTCCAGATTAGTTCAAATTTATGAGCTTTTCACATGTAGAGGGACAGGAGAATGTTACTGGAAAACTGAAAACATCTGGGCATACAGTGAAACCTTTATTATGTATTCTCAACATTTACTGGGTAATTCACAGGACTGTTCTTGTAGCCCCCAGGTTAGAAGGGTCTTCTGATACATCTGTAGTGGTTGAGCTGGTATCAGAACAGTGTATCTTAATTTTCTTTATCTTTTCTTTAGAGATCAGATAATCACTTCCCAGATGATAATATAGTCTCTGACAGGAAGATGTTGTCACTTTTGTAAGTCCCATGTACTCTTGAAAAAGAAATTTT
Source organism: Platysteira castanea (assembly GCA_013397175.1). Taxonomy (NCBI): domain Eukaryota; kingdom Metazoa; phylum Chordata; class Aves; order Passeriformes; genus Platysteira; species Platysteira castanea. The sequence goes on along the minus strand of VYXC01011102.1, from coordinate 28,657 downwards.
GTTGGACTGAAGCATCTGCTCAGTTGTTTTTCCTTCTTGAAAAAGAAGAGGTCTTTTCGTAAATAAACATTTTCCACAACCATGCTCACCCAGGGTTTGCTGCTGTGGTTCAGCTCCTCTGCACTGAGCTGCTCTGCTGACTCACCGTGTCCCTGGGCAAGGTGAGTCCCCTCACTGCCAGCTCAGGAAAAGGCTGAGTACGGAAATGGAAATACACTCACTGTCACTGCTTAAGGAATTTGTGGGAAGGAGGGTGCTGTCAGGAAGAAAACTTATGAGCAGCTGAGCTTAGCTGGAAGCCCTCGCTGAAGGTTACCTGCATCTTAGTTGTAATTAATAAAGCACAGGGGAACACAAATATATTGAGAGTCTCCATGCACATAGGCGTACCAGTGACTCACAGGGCAAAATATTAACACTGATTTTTGTCAAGAACATAAGAGCATTTTCTTCCTGAAAAAAGGTACTGGCTGTACTGCTAGCAATATGTAGCATTCAATTTATACTCATCCCTAAACAGAGGCTTTGGTTTTCTCATAAAATAAATCCCCAAAACCTGATTTCTGCCATTGGAAAGACAAGATTGCTGCAGAAAATGACAATCAAAAAATATAATTTTTTTAATTAGTTATAATTTGATATTTCAATTATCCTGCTGTCAAATGTCTAAAGTTGTTGTTTGACTTAGAGGATTGGAAGCTGTTGCAGCAAAGGAAGGAGGCAGATATAACAACTAAATGAATACCAGATGGCTGATTGAAAAGCATAAGTGTAAGGGTGCACAGACACCAGACTTGGGTGGGTTTGTGTAACTTTGCTAGAGCAGAAGCTCCATCCTGACTAATGAAATCCCTCTCCAGCTCTGGTGGGCATGCTACACGGCTATACAGCTCTCAGAAACACCGTTTTGGTATCACTGCACTGAGTTTATTTTACTACACAGGCACTTGGTTACAAATTTAGTTAAATGCTAGCAATACATGTACTTATAGAAAGGACTGGCAACCATAAAAATAAAGACAACTGTAACCAGATAAAAAAAAATCATTGGGAAATTAGTATTTTCTGCTACAACAGGCTTTAAGGAAATTATGATGACTGGCGTTTTAGCAAAGTAACCTTTGCTAACTCAGAAGATTATATTTCAAGCAGCCCTTAACAGTACAGCAAACTAATTGTTCCTGTGAATCATGGCTTTATTTGTTAGAAGTCTTATCGACAACAAATAGGTAGTATACAAAGTTACATCAGGATTTTCTGTTGTCTTATAAATACTCCATGCAAGAGTGAAGTGCTGCATCAAGCACCTAAAGTATATCATGTGAGAAAAAACTGAAACTAGTCAGCATTTCTCAGAGAAAGCAGCTGTCACTCTCCCAAATTAAACATGCATACAGATGTTAATCGGTGATGGGCAAGGGATGTAGAGTTCTGCTCTCTGCCTCCTTCTCTCCATCTACAGCTCCACTAACAGTTTCCCTTGAAACATTCTCTTTAGGTTTTCACTTTTATTCTTTGTTTCACCCTTTTATTCTGCACCAGCATTTCCAAGATTTCTGTTTTCATGCTCCATCCTTAGCCCAACTCTTCTTCCCTTCTCTCCAAAGTTGTTTTCCCTTTACCAGCTTATGATCACCTCTTCTTTTAGGATAAGTGCTCTTGAACTCCAACTAGAAGTCTCTACCTTGGTACTACCTCTTAGATCCATTGCTTCAATTAAACAAAAGCTCCTCTCATGGCCAGAGACAACTTTTTAGCTCTTAATTACACATCCAGCTTGATGAACTTCTCTTTCCAGTTTAAATACAGTATATTTTTTCCCACTGATAATTTATTCTAACTACTTTATAAATATTTTTTTTAAAGCTGCATGACCAGTTGAACTATTTTTTAAATTGATATTTTAAAAAATATAGTCTGTTTATAGGCAAGTGAGGGACCATGGAATACAAAAGAGAGATATTTAATTTGAAGGTTAGCAAACCTGAAAGAAAAATAACTGATCTCTTTTAAAAGTGCATTAGAGCAATAACCAACTTTGAAAAAATTACAATCTGTTCTAAACCACAAAAGATTATGAAAATCAGATTTAATTCAGAAATGTACATTATTTCCACATGAATAATTCCTTCAGCTGTAACTATGTGCTCACGCTTTGGTATCATCTCCTGCAACACGGAGACCTCCCTGTGCAATCACAGCAGCCCTAGCCAGCCTTTCACGACAGGGAATCACTCCCATATTGATGCAAGAGTTAAACAGTTTCATATTAGTAAGGCCTCTCTTGGGAATAATCCACAGGAGGCTCATATATCTTTTCAGGAATAGCCTGCTACTGTTTGATCCGGTTAACTTTAAGGAGCAAATCTTGCTTTAGTGCTTTTCTTGATGTGCATCTCTCACCACATCGTTGAACAACAAAGAGATTTTTGGGAAGGACGCTGAAGACAACTCTAAAAGAAAAAGCTTCAGCATCAATCCACCCTCAGGAGCAATCAATACGTGACATTATAGAATCAAACAATAACTGCCTGATCTGGCAGGTGCATTACAAACTGCGGTGAAAACTTTTATCAAAGAATTGCTTTGCATTATTTTTTATTTCCTGCACCTTCCTTTCCCCACCCCCTCCTCCTCTGAGGTAGAGGCTATGAATACACAAATCAGGGCTTCAGGCTCTTTATCTGAACTTAGCAGACCTCAGAATGATCAAGGCTGGCTTTTCATAATGCTTTCAAATCCTTGGTAGCAATATGCAGCTTCTATTCTTCATGAACAGTTATGAAGCACTAATTGCTAATAATCACATGAAATGTTTATTAGCAATGTATAAATCAATCTGGAGGAGTTTGGAAAAAGTAACTCATAATAAAAAAAAAAGTTCCATTTAAATTATCTCTGTTTTCCTGGCTTATCTCAACATTTTACTATCTCACTGCTAAATAGCCTAAGTTGCTTCTCAAAAAGCATGTATTCCTTTAAATATAAGCTTAAACTCCAGTAAACACAGAGGAATATCTAAACCTATTTAAAACAGAATTAAAAATACTGTAATGTGAATAATTTGTCTATACATTAGTCTCTCACATACTATATTTTTATAAATACTTTTCATGTAATTACATCTGGGGTGCAAGTGATCAGTCTTTTCTGAGATATGCAGGTTTGTTTTCTTGGCAAGTTTTCTTCCTGCATGTAAGCTAAAATTTAACAGAAAACCAACAGGAACACAGCATGGTGAGAGGAGTGCCTCACAGGACAATGCACACCTGTGGAAGGTAACCCAAACTGTTGTTGTATGCCATATCTGTGTCCCAAAATTGTTACGGTCTCTTTTAACACCGTCTTTCTGGAAAACGGAAAGGGGGGAGGGGGGTATCCCAGGCTCTTTAAAAGTCGAGGCACCCAGGCGGAATCTCTTGGGTTGCCTCTGGTTTCTTCTCGCCTCTGCTTGCCAGAGCGGCACGGCGAGCAGCAGCCGCACGGCCACCACAAACACCTGTTTGAGAGCGCGTTTCCAGCACGCGTCCGCAGCCGCCCCGAGGAGCGCGGTCACCGCGGCCGCCAGCAGCGCCCGGCCGAGGCCAAGGCGTGCGGAGCCCGGGAAAGCCCAGCCAGCTGCTCCTCTCTCCTGCCCACAGGAAGGCTAAGTTCCGCCACCAGCTCTAGCCCCCGGCTGAGCATCACCCACTGGAGAGCGCCAGCCGTATTCGATGATGGAATTGCCACTGCTGGTGGTCACCGGCAAAGGTCGCACTCTTGGAAGGGAGGGATTTTCCACCGTTTTAGGTTTCTTTTCATTCCCGTGGTGTTAGGGAGATTTAAATTTAGCAATTTTGTATCTAGCAATTATTTACTGTTATTTTTCTGCCTGCTGCTGTTTCTGCTGCTTAAACTGTTATTTTTTCACTTATACCTACTGGTATTCTGTTTCCCCTTAATGGTGGAAAAGGATTGGTTTGAAACAAAGGGGGAGAACTCACTGTAGAGTGTCTTGGATTGTCTTAAACCAAGACAACATCAGAATCCAAACTTTTCAGGCAGCATGGAATAGAGGGTAGGGAAGACAGACAGACTTGTGACTCAAATTTATACACTTTCAGATAATAGTTCTACTTTCAAGGAATTTATGGAGGATGTGAGCCAATACTATAAAAATGTAAGCCTTTTCTCATCAGTGATGGATTATACTAAGCAGAATATATGGGCAAGTGTGTAACTCCACTCTGGTATTTCAGTCATGAATTTTAAGAATTGCTCAAAAATACGAATTTCAGTTTGAATTTTCTTCTGTGCCTAACAGTGTGCTTCCCCTGTTTACAGAAAGGGTGCATCTACCCTTGGTGATGAGAAGCGGTATGGAAGTACTTCAGCAAACCTAGAGAACCTGAGGCATGGGTTCATCGTCGTAGAACAGCGGGTTCCCAGACACTTGCAAAGAGAGCTGGATACCACCACACAATGCTGCAGAGCACAGAGCAGATATCCCCTAATGGCCTGGTTCATATGATATTCCAGTGCAGATGCTTCCTCCAAAGGAACCTGGAGATAAAATCACTGCTTTATCTCAAAACTCACTGAACAATGTTTTAAAGGCCTTAGGAAAAACAAACAAACTGAAATGCAATCCCAAGCAGCTATTACAAACACATTCCTGAAATAGCAGGCTTGGACTCCAGGGTTTGGTAGACACATACCAGCAAGGACCATTCTGAACCACCTGTTCTGGAAGCCAGTAGATGTGAGGATATTGAAGAAAAAACTGCCAGGAAATAATCTCAATACAATTTTAAAAATTTTATTTCCAGCCATAAGCCTACTAGAAATGCTTTGACACATACAGAACCCTGGATGTTTTTAAGCTTCAGGAAATAGAACTGATGACAAGGTGCCAGATAATTCAAGTCTGTGATGCCAGGTGGAAAGAACACACAAAATGAGGAGATAGATTGTAGAAGGTGATACTTTCCTCTTCTGTTTATCTCCACCAGCTTTAGTGTTTGTGTTTTACACCTCTGATTTCAGGTGCAGAACCACAGTGCTCCAGACAGAGTCATACAGCTCAGTCAGCATTCACTGGAAGCTCAGTGCTGATTCAAGAGTGTGTATCTGTACATTAGGCATCCCACCAATGAATTGTTATTCCTCCTTATTTTCTGTTGGAGTCTGAATATTTGTGGTTAAAAATAGAAAGTAAACTCACAAACATCCTTATAGATAGCTATTTCAAGATTACAAGATACAAAGTTCTATTCATATGAACTCTTTCAGTTTGACTCACTTCCCTTTGATGTCTACAAGAAGGGGGAGAAACTGGTAAATATGGAAAACTGGAGTGAAAATTCACACTTTTAATTGTATTTCACCTCAGAAAATATATATACAGTAACATAAGACTCACAGTGTTTCTATACAAACCACTGCTCAGGGCATTATTGTTCCAGTTATGTTTACTATTTCTACCTGACTCCTATCATGGCACTTTCATTCAACTTCTTTTCCCATTCAGGAGGAGGTCAACAGGGTTACAGGAATGCTAGAAAACTATCTTACGAGTAACAGGGAGCTGTGAAATAAACCTCGTTTGTAAGGGGCCTGAGTTGGCAAGACCATACTAGGGTCAGCAAGCAAGAACACCTAGTCCTTAAGTAAGCTGGTACTGGGAAAACATGTTAGTTTAATGTCTGGAGCATGTTTTCTATTTCAGATCACAGCCATTTAGCAGCTTTCAGCATGGGGTTATCAGTTGGATAGGCTGGCCCCCCATAACCACATCACACCACTGTGCTTTAGTGAAGCAGCATAGATAGGTCAGAGCAATGTGAGACTCACTGCAGGCATGTTATTTAGTAATCCATCACACACTTTCCCTCAGCTTCTTCCATGGTCTTTACAACAAAGGGAATATTTATTCAATAAATATCTCACTCCTCTGGCTGTCTGTATAGCTTACGCATTTAGGTTCATCCTGTTCCTGATGCCCACACAGTTCTCTCTGGGAATTACACATTCACTGAAACTAAAATATGTTCCCTGGATTCAGACATCACAATCAAAGCTTGAGAGCAAAGCTGTGAGCAATCAACACATAAAATCATTCCAGCCTTGGCAAAAGACAATAGTGTTCAATTCAATAAATAATTCATGCTCAAAATAAATAGAGTCCTATCCTAGGAGTAGCTCACAGACACACCGCCAAGCCTGGCACCTTCCGCAGCCTCCAAGGACTGTCAGAGCAGGGCGAGCTGACACCAGGCTTGAAGAAGTCCTTTTCTCCCCATAACTCATCTGAAAGCTACAATCTCACCCACAGTCGAGACACTGCAAACAAACAGCCACCAGAGGTGCCACTCTGTTCTGTGAAAAGGAAACCAAGTGTATGCCACCTGCAAACTACTCAGGCTGGTTGTAACTGAACTTTGTCACTTCCAGTGAACGACACCTTAAGGTCAGAACTTTCCACTCGATCCTCCCAGTTCCCCCAGAAGAAATCCCAAAAGTTAAATCTTGACATCATTATTATGCCATGTCACAACAGATCAAGTTGTGTTACATGTTCTCTAGCTTTGTATATGACAAGTAGTGAGATATTAATATTGCTCAACTGAGCAAAATTTAGGGAGAAGTAAGTGTTATTACAGTCTGTCTCTAAATGACAAAAATATCATGAATGACAGGGTATTTTATACTACCGTTTTATCTGCCTCCCCTCTACGGGAAGAAGGGAAGATACAGCCTCCCTATGGATGATCAAAAATCCAGCCTAGCAGGAAAGAGCATTGTGTCCAAGGAAGAAGAGAGTTCAGCAAAAGTCAAAGAACTTGAAAAACATTAAAAAAATGCTTCCCTTCAGATATTAACAGTTCCAATGGCTCATATTTCGCCTAAAACTAACAAAAATTTAATTTTTTTCATAAACGAATTCATGTCAGCATTCAGATTCAAGATGTGCAAGCTAAATACTTATAAACCGGCTTTTGCAACTAGTCATACTCTAAAACTGACCTTCATTAGCAAACCATGACAGTGGTTTAGAGAATGAAAACTCTGAAGTTTAAGAAGATACAGAAATTCCCTTTTCATTATTATGAGATTTTCTTTATTTTCTATATTAAATCCATCTAAGTCAAGCCACAGCTTACGGACCCAAATTTTAACTTTGTGTGATGATTAAATTTTACATATGGAGTTTCCATGAGTTGAATGGACATTGAGCTCTCTTCTGACATACCAATTAACTTGTAAAAAGTGTACAATGAAGGTGCCAAGCTTTGGGGAGGATAGGTCTGTCATTTCTATTCTGGTTTAAAAATTGCTTCTATAAGAAAACCAGAAAACTTCTGACAAAGCAACATAACCAGAAATACTATTTATCAAATGAAAATAGTCCGAAACTCAAACAGGAGACACAAAATTTGCAGTGCTGCTAAGGGAGTAAAGTGCATGTGCAACCGTGCCTCTTAGAAATAGACAGCAAAGAATCAACACTCAACATAGAAAAACTCCCTTACCAATACCCCTATTGTGAATTTTACTTCAATTAATAGAGTAATTCCTTTCTCAGTCAAGGTCTTTTCTACAAGTGGACTCACTGGAGTCCTGGGTGGTGCAAATGAAGGTTTTCTTGCAGACTGAACTTTGGCATAATCCATCACAATACAGACCAATCAACTGGAACAAGATACACAAGCCCATTGGAAAAGAAGCTTCAGTATTTCTGGTGATCATGAGACCCCACAGGTCCAATAACTTCACTAAGAGAATGTTAAATTTTCACATGCATTAAAAGCTATGATGCAGCTTTGATCCTACCTACACGAGGATGCATTTCTTCAGGCTTTGCTATCACCATGTCACACACTATCAAGCAATAATTAATACATAATTTGATTTTTCTCCCCTGGCTATATGTAAACATAAATATACATAAGTTTATGTATATATGTGCATATAAACATCTGAGGTATGTGCAGAACTGGGGAGCCACTGGTGCATGGCTACCATCTGTGGAATTATGATAGAACACACTTCTGTGCCTGAACTAAATGGTTTGTTTTGTCCTACTGATATAATTTTGCTTTTTTCCCTGCTTTGTCAGAAGCTGTATTTTCAGGCAATCTTCCCTTCCCAAGGAAAACTACCTATGTTTTAATGAAATTTTCACACATTGTATCTGGTTATGCATAGCTCACTTCTGTTTCATGTCATCTAGGTGGCTCAGAGTTTGCAGGTGTGCTGCTTTAAAGAAAATAAAATAGCAGGCTGCCAGAGTACATTTATCCTACCCACAACTTGGCCTCACAAGACCTTTTCCAACAGAGAACAAGACTGATATTTCAAGAAAAACACCTAAATAAGTAAAAATTATTCTCCTAAATAAAACATACAATCACAGAGAATTCAAAGATTTTGACCCACTTCCCAAATCTTGGCCCAAACTGAGGCATAGTCCAGTGGTATCTGCCATCCCTCATGTATGTTCACTAGCCTGATTTTCTTGCCACTGGCAGATATGAAGTATCAGATTTTTGCTGCTAATATACTTTTTATACTTTATATTTTGTAGTGGGTTACAGCATTTTGAGAGACTCAGCTTGAAAGAGGTTCTGATCTACCTTCCTATACAGGAGCTTGATCCATCTTGGCAGACCGTAAGAAAGGTTTGGTCCTCTAAATTAAACAGTACAAAGCTGTGAAAAGACTTATGTTTAAATTACCCTTATTGCCCTCTGAATTTTCGCTTCAGTTAAAGATTAATTTGTACCTCAAAATCATACGGAGTAATAGACCTCAAGACATTTTTTTTTCCATATTTCTGCACTGAAACAGGATATACATATCCATACCAACTCCGACACGTTGGCCAAGCCTGTTCTATAAAACACAAGTAAATAAAACACAGTCTAAATATTTCATGACTTGGTAACTCATTTCAGTGCTTTGTTATCAATAAAGGCAACATTTTTCCTAATAAGCAGCCCAAATCTTTCTTCACATTAAGCTGTTTACACCTTGTCCTACAGCCAGATGAAGACAGTTGATCACCATCATCTTTAAAAGCAAGCGAAAGCAAGTAGTTTCACACTTGAGACTGATCATACCTGTACTTGGTATTTTCTGTTCTAAGAAAACTCAACATCCTCAACCCTTTGCTATGTATCATTTTTCTCCCTGAACTTCTGTATACATCTTCTGTGTATTTTTAAAGAATTGTTGCCAAAAGCTATACAAAGGACAACAGCTGAGATGTCAATATCGCTGGCTTGAGTAATTTATCTCCTATATTTCCACAAACATTTCTCCACTTGCTCTTGGACGAAGTGAACATGACAAAGTGAAATTCTTCCTTGGCCTCACCTTGTACTGTTGGCCTTGGCTCATTTTTACTGAATTTGACCTTGTTGGTTCTGTTTGCAAGATTACTTTAGATTCTCATCCCACCCTCCATTCTGCCTTGGGAAAACCGCACCAGTCTGAAGACAGTCAAACAGATTGCCTACTCCATCAAGGACTGATGGCTGCAAAGCCAAGCTAGCATGATGTTGGAGATACTAGCCAGGTGTTAGCCAGAGACAGATGTATCTGCATCTTATCAGAAGTGATAATGTTTGCACCAATCTTCTCTTTACACAGATGTCCTCTTTGATTCTGCTCACTCCTCCTCAAAACAACGATTTTCTGATATCCCTGAATTTACCCTTCTCCCTGTAATGCAGCTGATGTCGTCTTTACAGTTCAGTAATGAACACTTTCTATCCTTTTAGGCCTCTGTTTCACAGGTACAGGATGTAAACATTGTTTGTTTCTCTCACTGAACTTTTGTTCACAAGAAACCGAAACTCTTGGTCAGCTGTTTTGAGATATTTTCAGTACTTCTATACATAGGGGGTTTTCAAAGATACTGAAGTGATATTCAGACTCTGTTCTCCTATACCACCCCACCTGTCCCTTGTAACTCATAACTTGAGGCAATTTAAAGTCATCTTCTGAGTATTCATGGTGAAAGTGCTCTAGAAGAAGCCTGTGTATTTGCCAAGACACCATATCTAAGCTGTATGCCATCCAGCCCAGCATACATTAACACCTTTGTGTGATACATAATGTTGCAACTCAGTACTTGGTTAATCTTTTTTCTCTTTTCCTGCTTGAAACTCCCTCATCATATCTACACTTTTTTATTAACTTCCCTCAAGGTTGTACCTGGATTCCTCTATAGAGCAGCTGTGATGGGCAAGTCTCCTGTCTGAATACTACTCAGAACCATTTCCTAAGCCAAGCACTCTGAAGTTTCATTGGAAGTGTCAGACAACAGTAAAGACCGAGGAGCTGACCAAATTGCAAAGGAAACATAGAAATTTCGCTTTTAAAAATATAAGACAAATAATCAATAGGGGCAGAATGGCAGACCTTGTTTCACAAAATTACTTAAGACAGCAAAGAAAGGAGAGCTACCTATATTTTGAAGTAGGCCTTTGCTGAGCTTCTGCTGCTTACCTAACAATATGTCTTCTTTGAAAAAATCAGCAGCTTTCCTCCAAAACTTTCTGACTTATAAGGGGAAAATAATATTTTTGTTAGTTTTGAAAACAGATGTTATTCTGGACTTACGCCAATTAGGCTGCTGAAGTATTTTGTTTAAAGCATAGAAGTTAAATGGAAAATTAACTTCCAGTAGAAATGTTTAATTAAAGTTAGAAAAATTAAATACTTGACTTTATGCTCGAGACTCAGACTGTAAAATAAGGGGCTCACAGAACAGTAAGAAGTAAAATTAGTTTGTTGACTTTGCTGTGAATTAATAGTATAATGAAAATAATTTCAGGACAGGATGAAATTAATTGAAAAAATATTCTCAATGCTTTATGCATTAAGGGGAACTTTTCAGTTGAAAAAGCCATTAGTTCTAAACTTAGAAAAGAGTTTCAATGGGAAAATTTCTACCACTTACAATAATTTTGTGTTCCTCACAATTTATACCATAGGAACTACTTGTAGAATATTCAAATTACTTTGTCACTGTGCTGTGATTTGAAAATGCAATTAAAAATAAAAAATTTTTGCACCTCTTAAAAGATAACCTATAGAACACTACAAAAATAGGGCTTGGAGTTGGGGAAAAAAAAAAGAAGTAACAGAGATGAAAGTCTTTTTAAAGTTGGTGAGATCTAAAGATCCTGACATCTCTGCACTGTAAGGCCAAAATTGCTGACACTAGCTTTTTATCATGTGAGCTGTGTAAGGTTAACAATTTTCTGTTCCCTCTTTTGTTCTGTCCACAGAGAAAAACACTGATCCCTAATGAAAAATGCATGCAAGCACACAATACCAAACACATTTTTTGATTGCCACTGGAATCAACTTGACCTTTTCATATGAAACTTCAGTGAAGAATTGATGGCATTACTCAAGAGAGGACATAAAGTTTCAAACATTGTTTTTTGAGCTGCTCTAGCCTTAAAGGTCTCGTGCTCACTCTTTCCCATCCCCATACACTTCAAGGGTGGAGAAAAGTTAGAAGATAAATATGACATGCCCAAGAAGAAACAGTTAAATGTGATGTACTCTTTTACGCTTTGATCAAAGGGACAAAAACATATACTGCACACTCTTAATATTTCAAAATACTCCAGCAGTTTTAAAAAATCTTTGGAACAGTTTCAGAGATAACATAAAGACATTGCATTTGCTAACATCCTAAAGGTGAAAGGATGCCACAGACTACTTAAATGCAGATCTCCAGGTGTCTATGCTGCAACAGAAAAGAGCTTTACCAGTGGATTTACAGCTGACCTCAATTTTGGCATTCAATATGTTATCTGCTTATTAAACATCAAAAAGAACAGAAATTCCAAAGTACATTCTGCTTGCAAAGTCAGTTAGTAAAAAATTAACAGTTAAAGAACATATGGAGGTCTATCATGTGCTTCAGAGTATCTGTTTGTTCAGAAAAATAAAGTAAACCAAAATAAAATAAAAAGTAAAATAGAACTGAGAGCAAAATACACCGCAAAAGCACAAATATATCAAAAATCTAAACATGTACATAGTTAAAAATCTATCAAGTTTTATTACACATGAAGTCATACTATCTGTCAAAAGGAAATAGTGGAGGGAGAAGTACAAGCCCTTTAATGCCCTTGGCATGCGTTTGCTTCAGCATCAAGATCCTCAAAGACACACGTATTGTCAGCCATGAAGTCTTGGTTCAGCCAAACTCTTCGGTTTGCACGTAGCTTTAAACTTATCTGATGTGAGCATAGATTGCTTTGGGGTCTTTCAGTATTTTAATTTATTATTTCTAAGTTGAAGCAAAACACATCTTACTAAGGCTACGCTTGGGACTGTATAAGAAACCAGAGCAATATGAATTTTTGCTGCCTCAGATTCATCCTTGTTCATGGACTGGAGCCCTTCCGGAGATTGGCCCTTTCCAGAGAAGACTTCTTTATAAGAGAGTACCAGTATATCAATGGCAGCTAAAATCCTCTGTATGACAATTTCAGGTAACACTCCCTCCTTAGACAGCTGAAGTATCATGCAAGCCACTGCCATATTGTAAAATATAATCAGTCACATACCAAGTACCATGGCAACTGCCTTGAATATTGTAAATACCTTGTCAACAAAGAAGCCAATGAAGAGATGCCCAGAGCCCACAGAGGTAAGATGAAAATAATACAAGTAGTGGTAGCCACATGCGAAAGATGGATAAAAATGTTTCCAAAGTCTTTACTCAGATTTGACTCTATGAATTACCCTGAAACAAGTACAATTTTTGTTTGGATGCCTACTTTTTGCATTTCCCTTCTTTTTCACCTGATGCTTTTGGAATTGGGAACAGTGCTTGCCCCAAATAACTGAACATCTTAGTCTATCTCTCAAGGCAGCATAATTCTTAGAAAGCAGGTAAGCAGGTCATATGTATAATGATACATGCTGTATTTACCCATGTGATGCTTAAATAAATTTTCAGCAAGGCTCCACATGTCTGTAGGACTCTCCCAGGGCACAGAAGCTGCTGCAGCAAGAACATTACACAATGTAGGCAGAGTCACCAGCAGTCAGTCAGGTTTTCACCTGTGTAAGATAACCAGCACAAAGCCAGTGAAGCCAGCAGGCTGACATGAGCTTACAGCACCTGAGAATATATCCCTGTATTTTCCACTTCTGGTTGCACCACATTATCTTCAAATTACTAATTTTGATGTATAAAATACACAGGAAAAGTTTCCACAGCAGAAACCTAGCATCACAGCGGGTAAGGGCAAGAGGTAAAGAAATACTCTTAATCCTTATGGGTCCAGAGATCCCAGGCAGGAAGGTATGTGCTCCTGAGTTGAATTCTTCAATACAGCTTACACTTATCAGTCAGCCATACAGTACACATAGAAAAAAATCTAGCCTAAAATTACACCTGCACAGTAAATGCTTCCAGGAAATTTCAAATAAAATGTAAAATATCTCCAGCTCTCCATATAAAGTATGGCTGTGTGGAAAAAGAAGTGTATCTAGGGAGAGCCTTTTCTCCCTGCCATGGGAAACAATAACATTTCCATCTGGTATATCATATGTGCAAGGATGTTACCTCTTGTTATTGGGCTCTCCAGAAATCTTACGAGACCATGGACATCACAAAGTTGATAGGTGCTGCAAATATGTTGAAGTAATTCCTAAGTTTTCTTAGTCAGTCCCTCCACTAATGTGGCCTGCAGGCTGACTAATAGGGGGGTCTGAGTCTGAATCCTAACCTTCTCCACAGAGGCACTGCTATTGTCTTGCTTCTCAACAGAGCTCTTCATGAAGCCATTAATAAAGAAGGACCAAGTCAGGCCCTGATTAAGCAAAAGCTGTTGTGGAGACGAATTGACATGTTAAAAAACAAACAAACAAACAACCCAACAAAAAACCCAACAGAAAATAACAAAAAAAATTAGCCGAACCCACAAACAGTGTTAGCTGAATTAATTTCTGTTGTCTCAAAATTATTCCAGAGAACTGGCGTACCTGAGCCAAAAGATGACAAAGGGGCAGAACGGACCCTGAATTTCTTTTAGGCATTTTGGAGATCTTCACAGGAAGTCAGCCCAAAAACCATGAATGGCAAAGAGGTATTGAAGTACCCAGTAGTTCTTCCCTCCTCCATGTTTGTCTCTCCTTACTCTTGGTTCTTCCAGCCAAGGAAAACTGCTGGCCACTGCTGAGGGTCACTCAGCTCCACTGCTGAGGATCATGCCCTGAGAATCACGTGGTCCCTTGCAAGGACGAAACTCAGAACTGCAGTGTACTCATGGGTCAATGGCAACAATTCTCCTTCACTGTTTGGAGTTCATGAGCCTGCACCGAGAGTGGTGTTGCTTCCACTTCTGGGCTGTCCAGTTAAAGAAAGACACAGGAAAACTAAAAGGAAGCTGACCACTGAAATGTTCAGTGGGCTGGAGCACTGGGCATGGGAAGGGAACTGGGCTGAAGAAAGCCAGGAAAAGACAAAGATAAACCTGTTTTCTGTTTCCAAATACCTACTAGTCATTACAGAGAAGACCAACCCAAGCCCTACCCAGAGGCTCACAAGAGAAGGGGATAGAGCAACACTCATAAGCTGCAATAAGCGAAAATTTGAGCCAATATGAGGGGACAAAACAAATCACCATGAGATGGTGAAATGCTGCAATAGACTCCTGAGAGAGGCTGGGCAACCTCCAACCTTGGAGGCAGTGAAGACACAACTGGACACAGCCATTAGCAACCTAACCTAGCTTTGACATTGTCCCTGCTCTGAGTTGGAGGTGGATGAGTCACCATCCACTGATCTCTTCCAACATACTTTATTCTACATTCTAGTCTGTTCTGAAATAAACGATCAGTTGTTTATCTGAATGAAAATAAGAGGAAGAGGCAGGAATGGAGTGGGGACTGTACAGTGATTGAGGAATGCACTGAGAAATGCTCATCAAAGGGAAAGGAGGAGAAACGAATTGCTCTCATTTTTAAATAACTAGTGTAAGATTGTTTTATTTTGTAAAATCAAAAAATTCCAATATTACTTTTCTTTCCAAAATATGAAGAAACCAGCCTGGTACACTGTCCTTTTCTGAATCTTGTGACAATGCTGGGAGGTTTTGTGAGTTTTCTATTGCTTTTAATTGAACAAATTAACATAAACCGTTTACATTTATTCTGGAAAAAAAAGCAAAGGAGGGGAAGAAAGACCATCTTTTAGGTCGGTAACTGTTTGGTTCTAGCCTACATATTTGCACACATTCAGCTAGGACTCAAGGGAAGTGGAACAGATAAAATAAAGTGTTGATGTGCACTAAAAGGAAAGGGAGCAATCAAACTGCATGGACATTCTAAGTACCATCAAATGATTGGCACAAATAGGCAAGGAAAAATTAGCAACATTAAAACCAGGGACAGACAGTCCCAGACTGATCTATTAAGCCTTCTGTATTTGTACAAAGGTGATTCTTGTAAGAGGAGCAAGAAAAAGGCCTGAACAAGTGAAATTTTTCAAAACATTGGCACAAGTCAGTGCCAGGCATCTCCCCTCAGGTGGATGCAGAAGCTTGCAGCTTTACTCAAATTTGCTGAGAGTTATAATTAGCTACAAAATTCAAAGTATCAGCAAATTAAAAATATTGATTTATGCAGGCCATGGGTAGGTGAAACAGAGAAGGTCAATCAGAAATTTATGATCCCAGAATAGATTTGCTGCCAGCATAGCCAGGCAAACTATCTCAAAGCAAGGAGAAACCCCAGCTTGTAACTGCTCAAGATGTCACAACATCATCTTACATCCTCAAAGTAAAAATTCCTCTTGCCTCAGAATCTATGTATGCACACTACTACACCTATACGCACAGGTGTGATTTGCAGAAAGCTATGCAGTGAGCTGCAATTTAAACCCAGCCCCATGCAGAGCAACTACAGAGAGTATATGTAGTACTGAATCTTGTGTTAGCACAGTGAACTGGATTACATTAACTCTGCAGAGCCTCATCCTGCTGCAAATAAAATTGGCATGAGTAGAATCAGATCTCTAAAAGAAATATATTACTACTATAGCAATTTGATGTCAAGTTCATCACAATTTGCAATAGGCATAAATCCCAAAATACTGTCTATGAGGGATGTAATTGACATTTCTTAATACATGGCTCTGATCTGAATTCTTTTTTTAAAAAACAGGTTTTGTATTGAAACAACTTAAAAAATTTTAAAAAGGCAAAGGGAATAAATGGAGCCTTAGTGGAAAGCTGGTTGACACTGTTTTTTGCACATTTCTTCCTGCTATATGTACATGGGAATAATCTGCATAGTTCCATGTATCTCCATAAGATTACTGATAGAGTAAAATACCTCTTGGTATAAGTATGAATCACAAACACTCATGTAAATAAAGGATCATCACCTGATTTATCAAATACAAATCAACCACTGCCCTTTGTTTTGAGGGGTGAGGAAGAAAGAGCTCTATCACTCCTGTGCTCATCAGAGACTAAAGGACCAGTCAGATTCCCAGATGAGAGAACAGGCATCTTCTCATGTCTCTGGTAAAATTAGCTACTGCAGATATTATGGACCAAGAAACAATAACACACTCACATAACTAGGTCAAGAAAAAAAAACCGTTTTGAAATTATTATGCTCTTTATTATAGCCTAGGTTTACATAACAAAGAGTAACTGGGTTCGATGTTCTACAACAGGCACACTCTTCTGAAAAATACGATATTAATTGTAAATCTTAACAATTTTGTCCTTTTTTCTAATACAGCCATAAAACATTTTACATCAAACACATCAGTGTTGATTTTTATACATATTTGAACCACCAGTCCTCTCTTTCTTATTTTTTAGAATGTGGAAAGACACTAAGACACTTTAATTTTAAACATGTAGCCCCACTAAAAATAAAATTCTCATATAGAGGCACTGGCCCTTGTTAACCATTCTGTCACTTTAGTCCTGTATCAGCGCTATCTTGTGGATATCATGCACAGGTTCTTCATTGTTTAATAAATTATAAGTGCTTTAAGGCTGAGTTCTTTAACTCTCATAGCATCAAACAGTTATCCAGCCATCTGATTGGGTTCAATTTATATTAAACATGAGTGTATTTACTCTCCATATTGGCATAAAACTATGTGAAAGACTTTTTTTTTAATCTTAGTACCTAAGTAATATGGAAAAGGTCATTGTAGAGGATGTGGAATGTTCTACTAAAACTTTAGATTGGAGTTGCATTTTGTTGTGGGACGACCTACAAAGAAAAAAGTCTGTGTGTGTCCCATTCAGGACAGAAAGAGCCTCAAAACAAATGTGGTAAAAGCAGGGAACTTATCCAGTGGCTTTTTTAATCTTAGCTTGTCTACCAGCTTCCCATTGCAACCAACGCCCCTTGACAGACCAGTGTTCAGTTAAAGCTTCTCAATGATTCCAGTGACTCCTCTCTTTCAACTTCAATGGATTCCCAGCCTGACCATGTGTCAGTATCAAGTGTACGGCTTTTACATGTCCCTGATTTGTAACTGTTAGCAACTTCGTTGCTGTGCATCAAACTAGACTGGCCCTAAAGTCTTTGCGCACAAAAGCACTAGGTTAGGGATAAGAAAATTAGGTGCTCTCAACAACTTATTTTGCTAATACCATAAAGACCAGACTAACTGTGTTCAGGGTGCAGATCTGGGTGAACACAAGTGCAACTTGTCTCTCCTGCAGTGCACAGAGAGGGACTTTCCACCCTTCAGATGAGACCACACCAAATGAAGGCTTAGAAAATCCCTGTTTCACTAGGGGCGACACTGGACAGAGATGAGATGCAGACAACAGAGCATGCTTTCCCCGAGGAACCTAGACCTGTACTCTTAGTGTCTCCCCAGAGTCACAATTTCTAGATAACTGAAGGGTACAAGGTGGAAAGCCTCCAAACCACAATTAAATAGGTGCTAGCAGCACAGAAAGGCATAAGGATGAAATGAATAAGGAACTGACTTACCAACAACCTGAAATTAAATGAGAAAGCCAGTGGGAAGTGAGCTCTTTTGAAAGTCCTAGAGCTAAAAACCTTGTATGAAACTTACTCTGTTTTTAACAATTTTTAGTAGTACAGCAAATAATTTTGGTGTGATTGGAAACATCCTGCTCACTACTGGTATAGCTAAAGCTGGTTTAAATGTAGACATAATCTGTTGGTATACATATCCTAGAGTGGAAATGAGTTTGCAACACTTTTAGAAAGCCTTTGTCCAACTCTTTGCTATTTTCACTTTTTTCCCCAAGACTTAACAAAAAAAACCAGAAATACATCACAATCCACCAGAGGTGGTCTTGGTTTTTTTTGTTCAACATGTAATGGTAACACCCTCTCTGAAGAACTGAAAATACCCTGAGCTGTAGAGTGAGAGAGGAGGAATAGCAAGTGCTTGGCATTTGAGACTGACTTCACACTGCCTTCTTTTTTAGATCTATTCAATGTGCAAAAAATTCTGAGATGAATTAATATGTAATAAAATTTGCTTGATTGCTGACTACTTATATTCAAGTAAGGAATCTTTCCGTATAAAAGAGTGTAAAAAATATCCTTCTTTGAGTCAGAGAAGGGAAAAGTCTGAGTCAGGTTGATATGACTACTTCAAATCCCACCAACACTTCTGATAACAGATGCTACTGAGCAATCTAACACCAGTACTAAGCACGTACCTCATGGTAAGCCTTTGGTAGGATGGGCTACTGATGGGCATTAGCAAAACAATATTGGTGTAAGTGCTTTGAGACAAATTGGAAATTGGATACTAGAGGGGAAAAAAAGTATTTATTGCTCACAAAAACAGGGCCTTCAGAGAAGCGACTTAGCAATCTCAATACTGCACAGTGCCGCCTTTAAAACATCCTTTCTTCATGGGGCCTAGTTTTTTTTCATTTCCAGATAAACACTGCCCACAGAAAACATCCCTCACTATAGAAACCAGCACGATCTGAGTTGAAGCACCGAGAAAAACACACTGTACTCAAGTTTGCATTCGTCCTGCAGTCAGTAAACACGTATTCTTGATCCAAAATATTTTTCAGTCCATACTTGAACCATATTTGATTGAGCTTGTTCCCCTCCATCTTCCCATGGAAAGTGCTAAGCCATGACTTTTGAGGAGTGACTTGTTTAGGAGTTAAGATGCCATTCAAATAGCATGTGTGTGTTTGCCATCTAAGAGTTGCCTGAATTTCTTCCTGATTTGCTTCTCAGCTTGGCTGTCAAATCAACCTAGATTCTTAGCCAACTTCTGAATTACTGTTTATTTTTACCCTAATATCAAACTTTGCATAAAAGATGCTGGCACTATGCTTGCAACAACTACGTTCTTGGACTGATGCTACAGGAAAACATGATGCCAGGGTGGTGTTAAGAATAAAATCGTGTTCAGCTCTGCAAAATATCAGTGAGGTTTGTCTTCTCTGAAACAGGCTTTTCAGACCCTGGAAGCACAAATCTCATATGAGGGATTTTTTTTTTAGTACAAGAATAGAGAGCAGGAGTAAGTTCAAAAGCCCTGGGGTGCAAACAGCACCTTGACTTCACTGAATCTGGAGTGACAGCACTGCTGGGCTTAACCTTAAAGCTACAAGTTGTGTGAAGTTCCTGTGAACTCAGTTGGAGCTCCTGATAAAAACAAAACTTAGGAGTGTAGCCCATTGCCGGCTCCTTCAGCACGCACATTTGCAGTTCTTACGATGCCTGTCTAATTACTGTCTTAATTACTCAGCAACTTGGCTCTCCATTTCACCTTCCCTGTCTTTTAGTTTTTCTCCAGATACTCAGCACTGCCTATGTCTCCAGCTTTCCCCCTCACAGTGAGGACCCTGGTCAGCCCTGCAGACCCTGAGGGAATAGAGCCCTGCTTCAGCAGCACCATCTGTCCCTCCTCTCATGCACAACAGGAGACAAATAAAACAAAATGAACATTCAGTATTCTTTGATAGCCTACAATGTTTGGAGGCTCAGTACTGATTTTCAAAAAATCTTAAGTGTGCAACTGGGCTCACCTATCAAATAACAGAAGTCAAATAATTTTCCAAATGGCCTTGGTGGTTATGTCTTCAAGGACTTGTTTGGTTAGATGTACAAGAGAGAAAGGGAAAGAGAAAGCAGCAAGGAAAGGATGATAGAAGAAGAGAAAGAGAGAGAGATAAGGAAGGAAAAGGGAAGTTTAACAAACATGAAGATACTAATTTCCTGATACTAACTCTGCTTGCACATTTTGGCTGAGAATTAAACAGAACAATATATAGATATGTACTATTAATAAAATCATATTTTGGCTGTTTGCAAGACTGTCACATCATAAGGAGTATATTCATGTCTTTACTAATCAATCCAGAAACCACCGAAGAATAGAGAAGGAGGTCTGTGTGATTTTTTAAAATCAAAAAAATTTCCTTACACTGTTAGACTTCCACATTTCCATACTCCATATTTCCATATTCCAAATTCACATCGCATTTCTAAAAGCATAGCTTGTTTTTGGCCTTCAGCTAATCATGGACATCAGCTTTATTCTGTTGTGCTTGTTTTCCACTTGCTGCTTCACACAGAATGAATCCGCTCCTTTACCATTTCCTGAATGTGTCCTGCAGTGACCATGCTGTGGTAGCATCAGCCAACCATCCTTTTCCCGTCTTCAGTTACCACCATGCACTTTTCTCCCGAGGAGTTTCTCTCCTGAGCAAGATAAGCTGGGGGAAAGCCTGCCCCAAACCAACCTGTTTCTAGACTGAACCATGCTCTTGCCTCTCTTCAGGCCTCAGTACATCTATGAACTTTTCTTTTGCTTCTGTCTCCTCTGTGTTCTGCCTTTCACCCAAAGCTTCTGTCTCCTCTGTAATAAGAATGTGGTTAGTACAGATTTGAAAAAGATGAGGCAATCAATTAAATTCTTTCCTGATTACCCTCATTAATCATTCCTTATGATTTTTACAGGACTAAAATTATTCCTATAGTTAAAATTACTGGCAACATTATTTCGAAAAATGTATTTCATGCTCTCAGCAGATCCATTTCAGCAGTGTCTCTTCTGTACTTAAAAAGTTCATTCGAATTGCTATACTAGTGTGAAAAGATAACACCCACATAAACCAACAAGGATTTAGGCTACAATAGCAAGTTGAAAAACAGGAAGCCTAGTTTAAATATAAGCAACAGCATCCATGCACAGATCTGTACAGGTTTAAAAGGAATATAATATTTTAATTTATTCCTCTACATGTCCTGCATGCAAATAAGTCTTTAACCAACTTCCTGAACCTAAAACTAATACATGCATTTTATGTGAAAAATCAGTGTCTTTTTTTTGATCTCAAAGACTGATTATTCTCCACAGAAAATGGATTGCCTTTATTTAATCAAGCTTCTCTGTATGCAGTGTTTCATCTCCTTCTACTTTATGCTAAATATGTATTAACCCTTGTACATGTGGGTCATTTAACTGGGCTTTGGTGAGACATAAAGCATGAATCATCACTATAAATAACTGTTCTCATGGCATTACAGACCACCACCTACCTCTGATACATACTGCTAACCCCATATACTTCTGTAAAGACACAACTAAATGCTTGCCAAGGATCACAGTCTAGAAAGGAAATTCAGATTATCTGTGTTCTTTAGCAACTTTTATTTTCTCAAACCTCTACTTCATTAAAAATAAAACATCAGCCTATTCCTAGTATGTTTTTCAATTTAATCTGGGAAAAGCAGGATAGTCAGTGTCTTTCAAGCATGTGCAGGCTCATGTGTCCATATTCTCCTCTTTCATATCATAGATAAAGAGGATTTACTGCAGTTCATAGACTGTAGCACTGGCCTCTGTATCACTACAAACCACAGATACAGCAATATTGTGGGTACAAAGAAGTGGGGTTAGAAAGTGAGAAAGTTGAGACTTTAGGGGAGCATCAAAGGAATAAATCTGCTACAGAGACAGGAAGAACAAAGCAGAGGATCTTATCTGGGAGTAAGCAGGAGCTTTTTGTCAGAAAAGAGGTGGTAAGAAAAAGAAGGACTGACAAAAAAAAGTAGTAGCAGGGCACTGGGAGTCCGAGCCCAGAGCATTGAAGTGTGGTGCAGTCTCTGACTTTTTTGTGCCCCTGCCCACTGAAAGGCCTCTGAGGATTCCCACTGCCCCACGAAAATTCTGAGAAATTGTCTAAACAGAATTTTACCAACTAAGTGCTTGTCCACACCATTATGGACTTGTAACTGGTTTTGTCCCCAGTTCTGCAGAATCTCACAGGTGCTAATGTCCTACAGATAATGAAGAATAATTGAGACAACAGAAAGAAAGGTAGAGTAGCCAGGAAGAAGAACAGGCTATTTCCTGCTTAGCTTTCTCATAGCACTAGCAGAAATGTGTTACATGTCTCTTTACTGCAGCCTAAGTTTTACCATGTCCCCTTAAACAGATTAATAAACTCCACTTAGCAGAGACTCAACATGACCAAACATGACACAATTGCTTTCCCAAGCTGGTAATTGGTTTATCATTCTGACTAACTAGCTACTCATTAAGTCTGGAATAAATGATTTCATGTTCGAGAACAGCAAAGATTCAGTGTTGCACAGCACTGATGCTGCTGCCACAGAACATTTAGGGAAGAGTGACCCAGCACTTGAAACACTATGGATTGGAGGGTCCAAGGAGCTGAGTTTGCAGCAGAGCCCAATGAACTAAACCAAACAACCACTCCCTAGGGAAAATGCCCTCTGTAATGAAGCAGCCGAGCCACCTCTACTCCTTCTCCCTGAACACTGCAGTCCCTGAGGCAACTGAGAGTACTGGCATAGAAGGCAGTGACTGCTGCCTGATCAGGGCTTTGGTGGGAGTGAATCCCCTTGTGTATATTTTAGGCAAGTGAAACATCCCCTTGCCATCTTCAGGCGAGTTCAGGGCAATATGGTCCTACTCATGTAGGCAGCTGCAAAAAATGTGTTAAAGGGCATCTTTCACTTTTTATTTTTGTTTTCTCCCAAGGTCAGTATACCGATCATCATCCCACACCAGCTTGGCAAGCCAGGAAGAGAGGCTCCCCACAGCCTGGACAGGTGTGTTGCAGGAAAGGTGGGCACAGGCATGCTGCTCTCCCCTCCATGTTCACCCCCACCTTATACTTTGCTGTTCTCTGCCATTTATCCCCATTGAAATATCCTGCTATGACTGATGCTGGGCAGTTTTCTTCATTGTTCCTCCTAGCCAGTGCATAAAATTGGGCCACTGAGGTGAAAAGCAATGTGTATTCTCCTTTCCTGCCCTCATCTACTGCTCTCTCACTCTCACCATCTACAACAACTGGTTGCATCAGGGTCCAGCAGCACAACCTAATCTAGGAGGCAGGCACTGCTGATCAATCCAGACCAGAAATTCCAGCATTTTCCAGATACACAGGTTATCATCACCCCAATATTTCTCTTCTATGTGCCCATAAAGTCACATTCTTAAAAGTGCCACAACAGGAAGGTGGCATGCCCTGTGGAGTGTCTGCAGAGACACTGACAGAGACCATGGGGCAGTCCTTGGGTCAGAAACACTAAAGTCTTAGACAATATAACAACGCCAGACAGACGATCTGCTAGAGAGGCAAGATGTAGTGAAGAAGGTGGTCCAGACCCAAACCCAGTGAAGTAGTAGTAGATTTTTTTAAAATTTATTTTATTTTCAAGCGAGAGTTTAGGTGAAGCATAGAGAGAACAGCAGAGGAAGGAACTCATACTAAAGAACTAAAAAGGAAATGGGAAAGAATAAAAGATAAAAGACAAAACTGTCAAGCAAGAATCGAGGATGAGGCCACCTTGATACTAATAATGCTTTGGCCAGTGAACACAGAGCTATGGATCCCCGTAAAACTTAAGAATCAGCACTTCCTTGACTTGTGGAAACTAAGTGAAAATGAGGAAGAGTGTATTATGTAGCAACTTACAGGATCATGGTTAATACTGCATATAGAGGGAAAACTGGAAAAGGAGAAACAGATTACCTTTCCTTACACAGCAGGAAAAATATCATATGAGAACCTTATAGGAATGAGCCTTGGGGGTTTTCTCTCCCCTTTCTTCCATGCTTCACACCCAGAAAACCAAAATCTACATCTACCTTTTAACCTGTACATTGGAAACTAAAATAATTGAAGGCAATCAATATTTTAATAAGAGCTACTGTTTTACCTGATCAAGAGGGTCATGTGATGACTTCAGTTAGATCAGAGGGAATGCTGATAAAAGAGGAAAACCACTTCTAAATTTTGAGGCAAGAAGAAAGAACACATTCCTCTACAACAAGGAAAGCTAGAACAGGGAACAAAGGACGTGAACTCAAAAAAAATACATTTACATTCTAAGAGAAGAGAACTTTCTGACTGGAGGCGCCTAAGCAAAGGTATAGATGAATTTAGGGCAGCTGCAAAAAAAGGCTGGCAAGAAAATAATTCCTGAGGAATAATTTTAAGTACAGTTGATACCACTTTCGTTTAGTAGAATGGGCCAGATAACCACTTGCACTCCATCTTTTCTAAAATTTCTGTTAAAAAAAGAAAAAAGAACTTTTAAGAAAGGAAATTCAAGTTTTCATTGCACTTGAACCTGAAGATAGAAAAATATCATCTGCATAGTTTAGAACATGCCATTCACATGGTAAACTACTGACTTGTTATTGGTTTTGTTTACAAACTCCGAGATGAGGAACTAGCTCTTCAGAGGTGAAGTTGCCTCATCACTGTTTGTGCTTGTGCCAGCAGGGCCCCAGATTTTGAGGCCTGTCATAATGCTGTAATGATTTCAGTATAATAAATCTTACATTATCTGTGGGGCCAATATTTTAAATTATTAGGCAGTAGTTTGCTGTTATGAACCCGAGGCTGCTAGAACCATGTCATTACATTGCAGGCAGGTCAGCACAGCTGTAATTAATATATGTAACACGCCTTTCACAAGTATATTCTTGCACATACTTGTCTCCTGCCTCAGAGCAGACATTATCAGTTACAGAACAGAACTTGTACAGAACCACAAAATTCCCCTCCAGATGAAAGTTTACTGTTTCTCTTCATATAATCTCCTCCTTTACAACATTTTAAACCCTTGTTATGCCTCCAAAGTTCCTATAAACTGGAGCATGTACTGGTTTAACTTTCAGATGAAACCACATGTATTACTGATTTAGAAGTTCAACATCAAAAAACACATTAACTGGATTTTCAGAAGCTATACAAGAAATGCCCAGGAACAAACCTTACTGCAACCGAGTTTTGGAAGTGTTGTGACAGCACCAGCTGGGTTTATTATGAGAGGGTGTCAAACCCTGGAACAGACCTCTTGGAAAGGTAGTCAATGTCTACTGGTGTTGAAAAGACATTTGGATAGTGCCCTTAAAGCCATGCTTTTACTTTTGGTCAGCCCTGAAGTGGTCAGGTAGTGGGACTGGATAATTATTGTAGGTCTGTTTAAACAGAACTATTTTACTCTATTCAAATCTATCTTCTCCTAGCTGCTCCTTTCCCTACCAGTACACACTGGGGAAATCTCTGAAGACAATTCCTCCCAGCCCTGCTCTAGCAGAAGGCACTGAATATCCAGAACCATCTCCCAGCCTAGGCATTGGCTCTGTCACCTTGTGGGAAGGAGGTGGGTACCTTCCGAGGCGGGTCAGAGCTGTGGATCATCTCAAGATAAAGGGACAATCTGCAAAAATTTGCCAAAAGCAAGTGTGATGTGGTTTTTTTAAACTCATCAGTGTTCAATTGAGATTGGTTTTCACAAGATGGCAAAACACCACATCACTGACACTAGTAAGGCTTAAAGATCAAGCCTTCAGTCTGGTGCAGGATGTGTTTCTCATCTAAATGGTTGCAGACACCTCAAGAGCTGAGCAATACCTGTTGATCTTCTGGTGGATTTCTTTTCCTCTCTTTGTACTCACTTTTAGAATTGCCTGAGCTGTTTCCCTTGCAAAAACATACTAAAACACAAGAGCCTGAGAACAGCAGCACTCCCTCTGAGGGAAGGTCCATCTGGCCCAATACTCTGTCTCCAAAGTGTCCAACCACCAGCGTCCGAAGAAGAGCACATGAGCACTGAAGTCTAGTCCTGCCAGGATCCTGGGGGTGCTCACAGGCCTCAGTGGCTGGGACTGGCCTCCCCTGGGACCCCACCCCCACCATCTCCTGCCAAGGGCCCAGAGGACGTGTCCCAGCTCCGCCTGGGACCTTCAGTCCCTGCCTGAGCCCTGCTGTAGGTGTGCCCATCTCTGTCCCTGTCTCCTGGGTGGGTCTGGATCCTGCACTGCAGAGCTGCTCGCCAGGGTGGAGCCCTCAGACCTGGGTCAAACCTTGTCATGCAGAGCTCTGGGTTTAACGTGGCATAACTGCTCTGTTCTGTTCTATTCCATTCCCTGCACTCACCATGAGTCAAATAATGATGAGACTGTTACTTCTGTGAAGTTCCAGGGAGTTTTCGATCCAAAAACACATCCAAGAACACATGATACACAGGTTATAACTGGAAGCAGGATATTATTTCAACTTCTGTTTTTCTCCATCTGTTTCAGAGCTGATGCTCACAGGCACTAACACAACATGCATGTGTAGTCAGGAGCAGGCTGATGCAGTTCTTACTTGAAAATACATCCTTTGTAGTCTGGAAAAGGCAAGTGACAGAGCTACAGAAAGCAGCAGAAGGAATATAGGTCAGAAGAAAAGGTGTGTGGTACCATGAGGCATTTTCCAAAGTATGACACATATCAGTGATGGGCACAATCTTGCCTTCCAAAACTTGCTTTGTTGCCTTGCTTCCCAGCCAGGGATGCCTGCTCTGTGCTTGTGTTGCAGGCAGAACTGAAAAGTGTGGGCTCTGGATGGGGAAGCAAGCCTGTAACCCTTCCAAGCACTTGCTGTTTTGAACAAGCAAGAACCCACCCCATGGAAAATGGAGCCACGGGAAGAGTGGAGCTCACCCCCACTCCAAACTTGCAATGGCCAACAGAGCCAGAGAAAGCCAGGGCACGAGTGGTGCCTTGGAGGTGTGAGGGCAACAGGCAAGAACAGAGCCACAGGGGCCCGGAGGAGCCCTGACAAGGGGCTGTGCCCAGTGCTACAGAAGCAACCCCCAGGCCACCCTTGGGGCCCACCCTGGGAGTCTGGAAAGCTTCCTGCCCACTGCAGGGCATGAAAGGCTATCCTCATGGGGCATGAGCAGCAGGCAGCAACCCAGCCAAAAGGGACTGAAGGAGCCCTCAACAGTGGTCGTGCTCAGTGCTGCAGAAGAATGTAACCCCACGCCTCCCCCTTCCCCCCATGAACCAGTGCCAATCTGCCCCAAGGGGAAATTCCCTCCTGATACCATTCCTGGTAATCAGCTATTCCCTAGGCATGTGAGCAAGGCCTCACTCCTCATCCCACAGTCTGGTTATGCCTTCCAGGATATGTCTAAGCCCTATTCTCCCACAACCAGGGGCTTCCAAGAGTGGCCAAATGTCCTCAGCATGATCAACCTGAGGGTTAAGAATCCTGGCAGGGCACCAGCGGGTGTTACAAAGCCCTAGGACCCCTGACAACATTTCTGCATCCCATTTCTTACAGCAGCTGCCCCTGGCTCCACAAGGAGCTGAGGACAGAGCTGTGCAGTGCTCTTTAAGAAGGTGTTCACTTGAACTTACTAGTGCTATCCAGCTGAAAAGGCCAGACAGCCTCAGGCACCTCCAGGTTTTGGCGGTTCTTCTCTGCTGAAGGACTTGCACCTGTTTCCCAAAGGCTGAGTGCTACTGGCAGCTGGCCTTCCTCCCTTAGGCTCCTCCAAGTAATCCCACTGTCTCCTCAAGGACTTCCTTTTGGATGTCTGTGGGCTGGCTCCAGGCCAGCTTTGACAGTGGGACATGGGAGGATGCTCCCTTTTGTCCTGCCCCCCCAAGGCACTGCTGAACTGCAGGGTGGTGACACTGTGACATGAGGGTGATGGGGTCCCCCATGCCCAGTCCTGCCTGCAACAGACCAGCCATTACCCCTCTGCCTAGCATTCTTTGGAGGAAGGCCTCTGGAGTGCTGTCCCAGCCCTCAGCTGCCATGTACTGGGCACAGCTGCTGAGCTCCCCTGACATATCCTGTGCCACTTGGCTCCCAAGAACCTCATGCTGCTACTTTTCTTTCAGGTCGTGGAAGAAACCAACCCTGTAGCCCAGAGACCACCCATAAGAGCTGTCTCCTCTTTGTGATGGAATTAATGTCCATGTTGCTACCTTGGGTTGTCCAGTTCTCAGAGGACAGTGACTGTGGGAACACCAACTTTCCATTTATGGGCACTGAAACTGAAAGGGATCAATTGCTATCAGCTGAATATTAATCAGTCCATTGGGCCTGGTGGGACTCACCCCAGAGTACTGTGAGTTACTGTAGCAGACATTACAACAGGACAACTCTCAATCATCTATGAAAGGCCTTAGGAGGCCCCACCAACTAGAAATTAGCCCATGTTACACCAGTTTACAAGAAAGGCAAGAGAGAAGACCAAGGAAACTACAGACCTGTTAGTCTAACCTCAGTACCTGGAAAAAATGATGGAGAAAATCATGCTGGGTTCTACTAAAAGATGTTTGAAAAACAATGCGATCATCAGACACAGTCAACAT
>VYXC01011101.1:780099-837723 GCA_013397175.1 Platysteira castanea | reverse complement strand
CAGAGTTCTCTTCCTAGGAATATTTAGAAGACACTGAGAAGAGTGCATTGTGTTTTTTATTTTGGTCAATTTTACATCCCAACAATGCAAACAGCTTAATTAAATTAAATTAATTAAATTATTGATTGTTGGATTAATAAAATGTATCTCCAAACTTTAAAGAAGAAAGATTTAGACTAATCTGATAAGACACCACTGAGATTGGTGGNCTTTTTCTCCAGATTACAGAAGAGGAAGGAACGGGAAATGCCCTTTTTATGGAAATTTGGTCTCCAGCAAGAACAGAGTTCTCTTCCTAGGAATATTTAGAAGACACTGAGAAGAGTGCATTGTGTTTTTTATTTTGGTCAATTTTACATCCCAACAATGCAAACAGCTTAATTAAATTAAATTAATTAAATTATTGATTGTTGGATTAATAAAATGTATCTCCAAACTTTAAAGAAGAAAGATTTAGACTAATCTGATAAGACACCACTGAGATTGGTGGTGGAGAAATATTTGGTGATATAACCCCTGACCAAGGGTGTGGTTGCAGCTCATACATTGCTTTTACAGTAATAAACCTTATACATTCATTCGTTTTCTCATCAATTTGTCTCAGTTTGTCTCAGTGAGCTCCCCAGGGTTTGGGAAGCTTGTTGGGTTGCATAAGGAAGTCAGTTTATTTGTTTTATTTTTCTACTATCACAGAATCACAGAATCACCAGGTTGGAAGAGACCTCCAAGATCATCGAGTCCAACCCATGCCCTAACACCTCAACTAAACCATGGCACCAAGTGCCCTGTCCAGTCTTTTTTAAACACATCCAGGGATGATGACTCCACCACCTCCTCAGGCAGTCTGTTCCAGTAATTTATTATTCTTTCCATGAAAAATTTTTTGCTAATATCCAATTTATACCTCCTTTGGCGCAGCTTGAGACTGTGTCCTCTTATTCTGTCAGTTGCTGCTTGGTGGAAGAGACCAGCCCCCACCTGATTACAACCACCTTTCAGGAAGTTGTAGAGAGTGATAAAGCCACCTCTGAGTCTCCTTTTCTCCAGGCTAAACAACCCCAGCTCCCTCACTCGTTCCTCATAGGGCTTGTGTTCCAAGCCCTCACCAGCCTTGCTGCCCTCCTTCGGACGCGCTCAAGCGCAAGTGGTACCATTTCTCAGTGAACCTTTCACTACAATAACTGACATGAAAAGCCAAATACAGAATCATGGAATATTTTGAGATTAAAGGGTTACGCAAAGATCATTGAGGTCCACCTGATCCCACTCTACAGCAGACTGGATGTTCCTTCTACATCCAGACCTGCTTGTGTAACAGGTCCACCAAAAAACCTGGGAATCTTAGGATCAGACTCATTCTGTGGTAAAGGTGAGTCTTTATTTGTTTGGTTTTGTTCTCTAAGTTCAACAATGGTTTGGGGATGAGTGTAGATCTTTGGAGCTCTTGGTTAATCCCCAGCCCTTCTTGCTTTCATATTTCTTTTATATTTGCACAAATGGATTTCTACAGGTACTGGTATACAAATTTTCACAATTAAAAATTCCTTTTCCAGAGTCCATCAAATCAAAATAAATGGGGCTCTAAGAGCAAGCCCTTGCAATACTGATAGGGATGGAATGAACTGAGTTTTGCATTGTTCTACACTCGTCCCTTATTTCAAGGATAATCCCTAATCCCTACTTTCCTTAGGCTTCCCTTTCCTTAAAAAATGAAGATTTAAAAAACTATATTATATGTCAAGATTTTTTCACAGATTCTTTATAGAAAAAAATCATAGATTTTTTATAATGTGCTATCAAACCCTTTTATTAAACTTTTTTCTAGCATGCACTGTAAGAAAGAGTATTTTTGTGCATTGCAAGAAGCATTTCGATTCCTATTGAAACTATTTATGAATGATATTAACTAAATTCTCCTTGGAATAATGGTACACACTTGTACACACCATACACACTCGTACACATGGTGGATGTGTGTGAGCAGGCGTTAAGTAACCTCAGCAACACTTAACATTTGCAATTTCTGACCTTGGTTATGAGCTGCTGTTTGAAAGAAAAAAGAAAAATATTCTTATCCATGTAAACATAATTTTGAAAAATCAAAATTAAAGAAATAATCAGTAACATAGAAAAATAAAATAAAAAATAATGAACACAACAGACTAAAACATTCAACACTACCCCTATTTAGTGAACAGCAGAGAAATCTTAGTGATGATAAATCTTCCTTTTATGTTTGGTCTACTGCACTCACTGTATACACACACATAACTATTACCATCTAATTATAATCCATTAAATCAATTAAATCATCTTCTCTGATATTTTCCATTCAGGGAAGTAAACCAGTTAATCTGCCATATAAACTGTTGAGAATACTGATCATGGTGTGCAGGGAAGACATTCCCGTACTTGAAAGATGGAAATATCATCACGCTTCTGGGACTCACTGGCTTCTTTATCCCATTAATTCCCCCACTGCTGTGTCTCCAGATGAAGAGGCTGAGTCCTTGCAAGCTGCTGCGAAGGAATAGATCAGGAGAGCAACTGTGTCTAAGATTTGTGCTTTTGTGTGGAACGAGCCCTGGCTCAGCTGCTCAGCTGGTGATGCCCAGCCCGGCTCCAGCAGAGCAGCTCTCCTAGCAGGGTCCTGCTGCCTGATGTCAGGGACAGAGGCAAACCCAACATCCTTGGCTTGGCTGGCATCTCAGGAGGAACAGCACTGAATGACATTCAGGTTTCTAACGTCTGGCACAGAGGGGAGCAGCCAACCTTTCTTTACCCATGCACGTCCAGTGACATTGACAGCCCTTCCTCTTGCAGGCAGCCCCTGATACCCAAACCCAGGCAATACAAGATATATCTCAACAGTTCCTGCTACGCTCTGTGACATTTCTGTCCATCTTGACTTTGACTGCAGTCAGGACTTCTCCTTTAGGTGGAGGGCTTTTGGATGAGCCAAGAAAAAATTTATTTTTCCTTAGTGCCATTGTTGGCACGTGCTGGCTCACAACTTGGCAGAGGGGATCTGAGCCCTGTGATCTCTCCTGCCTCAGCTCTTTCTCTGAGCTCTTGTACAATGCCACGGCCATGTGTGAGGGAACCAGGATAAGAATTTCTCTGCAGGCTTGATGACAAACAAACTGGAGAAATGTCATCAATGGCACAGTGGCTTCTGTCTGCATGGGTGGTGGAAAAGCCATGGAAGAAGGCAGTTTGGATTTGATCCAATTGTCCCACATTTGACACTGCAACCATCAGAAAGAGTGACAACCTTTCTAGACCAAAGGTACAGAAGATTATCAAGTGGTCCAACTCCAGCATGGAAGATTGAATGCAGCTGGTCCCAGAAATGCATGTCCTGGTGAATTGGTTCCTAGGATGGGTCGGGGCTCCACGAAGATGCTGAACTTTATGTTCATCCTTCATCCTAATTACTTGATAAGCACCATCTGTTTTAAATTATGAGGGGTGCTGGGACCTCAATTTCACATATTTATCTAAAAAACCATCCCTGGGCTGGCCCCACAGATTTATCAGTGATGCAGTGACAAGCTGTATTTCTGTCCTTACAGTGTAAAGGATCTCTGTGATCCAGTGTAAAGTGAGATCAGTATAAAGTGTGGTCCAGTCTAAAGTGACTCCTGTGCTTGGGCCAGAACATGGAAAAGGAAGGTAAATTCTTACCTTAAAAAGGCAGATTTGATGCCAGCCAGTT
This sequence comes from Platysteira castanea, assembly GCA_013397175.1. Lineage (NCBI taxonomy): Eukaryota > Metazoa > Chordata > Aves > Passeriformes > Platysteira > Platysteira castanea. Next base: position 834,005 of record VYXC01011101.1, on the reverse strand, counting down.
CAGTGATGAACACAGGAGGTTTGTCCAAAAACAAAGATGATTTTTTCACCCAAAGATTGATAAAGTTTTTAGAAGGGAATAATCTTCCCTTTGGAAACATCCATTTGTCTCACTGACCATGGCAAGGAGCTGAGGGTGACTTTTCCAAGAGTCTGTTGTCAGATGAAACCCCCCCTGGATGACAGGATTAGATATGTGCTAAAAAATCAGTTTTACAGGCTCATGGCCCCTAGTTGTTGGGGTCTGGTACTTCGAGTGATGTTTAGATGGTATCTTCTGAAGATGATGTCCAGTTCCTCAGCTCTCTTCTTCAGGGTTCAGATAGTGCTGGTTTGTTCCCTCTGCCTATTTTGATCTTCTTTTGGGTTAAGAAAAGTCTCCTCCCATAAGGAGCTGGGGTAATCTCTCTTCAGTGCTCATGGTCACAGAGCAGAGCCAGGAGAAAGGAAAAACCCAGCAAACCCCTTATTCTTGGCAAAACTACAAAGGACAGGATTATGTCTGTGTAAAGTAACACAGGCCTGGGTCCAGCTGTCTCCCATGTGCTGCTTTAGCTGTTTCTGGCTATTCTTTGCTTTTGGGTGGCGTGCTGGTTATGATAAAGGTTTCTCCTGTCAGCAATGAGCGAAACTCGTGTGATTTCTTTTTGTGTGCTTGGGTTTGAGTAGAAACTAAGCTGTTCATTAGCTTATGTCCTTTTCTGCTGCTATTTTTTAAAAAATATTTCTGCAATCTTTGATGAATCTCTGTTTTTATTGCAGATATCGGTGATTTCTGTGGTAGTTGTGTGTCCTATTTTCCCCTGAATACCACAAAGTCATGAAAAATGGTTCCAATAAGTTGTCCACATGACGCATATGCAGATAAACTGTCCTGTTCTTCACGACAGGCAGGGAGACATTGTGTAATTTAAAGGAAACTCCAAAGTTACCCATAAACTCAAAAGGATGCAATAACCACCAGCTGAAAGTTCATGTGCTGTTTGCACCCAGGAATTGTCAGTCACCACAGGCTGGTGGTAGGGTCACATGTAACAGGGCTGTTTATGTGCTATTTTCTTTTTATAGTTTAAATCAATAAGCTGATTGAGCTGAGCTAGATCGATCCTCCTGAGCTTTATTTACAATTATCCTCTAACGGCTGACACAGTGGTGCTCTAGAAGGGAACACACTACAGCAATTCTTTTCTGAGGCAATGTATCTTCAGCTCAGTCTGAATCCTGCTGGACTCGAGGTGCTTGGAGCAGTGTGGCTGTGCTAAAGCCCTTTGCTAAATTGGGGCTGATGCAAGGATTTGCAAGATGATGAAGGATAGTAACAAAGGCTGTGTTAGTCAAAGGAGAACAGACACGATGTTCCCTCAGTGGATGGAGAAAGAGCCCCCTGCAGAGGGCAAAGCAGTGCAAAGGTGATTTTCTGAAGGGAATTCCATTTGTTATTGTGTGAATCTCAGAAAAATCTGCTGCATCCAAGGTTGGCCTTTTGTAGTCACCCTTCTTAGCAGGCAGCCTCTCCTTAACAAACCAACTCTCCTCTCTTTTCATGACCTCCTGCCCCATTTATCATAGAATCCTAAACCAGTCTGGTTGCAAGGAATCTTTGAGATAATTCAGTTCCAACCCCCTGCCATGGGCAAGGACACCTTCCACTATCCCAGGTTACTCAAAGCCCTGTCCAGCCTGGCCCTGAACACTTCCAGAGATGGAGATTTGCCCGAAGCCACCCATTCCTGCAGTCCTGTGTGGAGATGCCAGCAGTAAGGAACAAGAACTGCTGATGAGAGAAGGGGAGCAAGAAGTTTGCAGCAAGTGTGGAGTGTCCTTTCCAAAGATCTCTGTTGCTCTTGGCACCACAGAAGAAGCTGTTCAGGATGTTTCTGGGAAAGGTTTTGGTGGAAGGTCTAGTAGAAGATGTCCCTGCCCATGGCAGGGAATTGGAACAAGACGATCTTTGAGGTCCATTCCAAACCCAACCATTCGTTGATTCTTCCCATCACAGAACATCTCTTTTAAAAACTGTCCTAGTGCAACCTTTATTAATTAAAGTCATAGTCCAAAATTACAAAATAGGGTTCTGATCTGATTTCTGCACATGTAAATCAGAGTTTGACCCACATCTTTCCATTCTATAATCATATCCTACTAGAGATGAGACCACTGTCTGAGCTCTCCAGATGTGTGTGGAAGATAATTGCCTGAAGAAGTTAGTTAATATCCACCTATTTTTGAGAAGCCTCAAATTCCTCTGAAGGTTTAAACCAGTTTATTCACCCATGCTGTGAAAGCACAATAAGACTGAGATATCAGGTATCAGAACCAGAGGGTTCTGATCCCTCATCACAGAAGGAAACTTCAGTCTAATGGAAATAAGAAACATACCTCTTTAAGCTTCCAGATGGAATCACACTCCCTTGTCACAGAGACTTTAAGCTCCTTGTCAGGTACAGCTTATAAACCAGTGTCAGCCAACAATACACTCAGAAGGCCTAAATGTTGTTTTTTATTTTCATTAAATGTGATGTATCTCAGTAAAGGTGAAGCCATTCTTTATTTTTAGAGTGGCAAGAGAGATCAGTCTAAAATACAGTTAAATCAAAAGGAGTCCAACAGTCAGTGGAAAAATTCCTGGTAAAGCCCAACCAAGTCAAAAGAGGAGGTGGCTCACAGAGGCTGGTGAATGTTTCCTGGCAAGGGTACGGCCAGTACCAATCACACTTCACGGCTTTGAATAGAGGAGGACTAAAAGAAAATCAACTTTGGTCTTAGTCCTGATGAATTCAGTGATGAAAAAAAAAATCCCACAAAGGAGCAGTTTCCCTTCTGTTTCTTGAAACCTGAGAATCCTACATAAGAACGTGTGAACTATATTAAATTTTACAGGATGTTAATAAAAAGTTACAATAACACAGATGCATTTAATTTTGTCTTCATCATACCATATAATACATGAAACTACAAAATCAGGGCTAGAAAACAGCAACTCCTTTTTTTTTTAAGAGTTGATGCTTCACAGTTTGTTTTCAATTTTGCATCTGAACAGATGGCAACTTTTGCTGTTATAATTTTTCATCACAAAAGACTGATTGATTCTCTAGTTGTTGGGGCATTTACCTCTTAGGGGGAGAACTTAAGTTCAGATTCCTGCTTTGAATCAAATAAGGCAGGTTCTTTTCTCTGCTAACTCTAAGCTATCATTTTTTTAAATGCTATTGATTTTTGTCTGAGCTGGCATCCATCTCTATTTAAATTCTGTCCTGTATGTGAAAAGTTTTTCTTGAGAAAAAATTGACTGAATGTTGTCACATACAGACTGAAATTCCAATAATGGCTTTTTCTGATCAGAAGGTTTTGTTTTGATGATCATAATTCTCAGACCTCTCCGTCTGTTTCATTGAAAAAAAATCAAAACCAAAGAGCTGCTCAACTCCATCCCACTTTCCTTTTTCCAATATCCACAAAATTAATGCCTTCAATAAAAATGAATTTAAACGTGATAAATATCCAGGAGGATTTCCAGACAACGAGTAAGTTCCACTCTTTAATGCCTTCCAGTTCCTAAACCAAGGTCTGAAATTCATTAAACCCAGTAACTGGAGCTGAAAAAAAAGGAAAATTGAAAGATCATAGGCAGCAAAATCTACCAGTGTGACTTTTTAATTTCACTTGCTGTAACAGTTTTTTTACTCTTATTTGGCTTTTATCCTATGAAATATCTGGTATTTAAGACCTAATATTACAGGAATTCTTACATCTGATGTTATCGCAAATATTGTTGTCCTGCTGTTGTTTTTCCAGTATTCCTTTTCTAGAGCTTCCTCAGTAACTTCTGAATTTTCAATTATTATTGTGTGTATGTGTGTGCATGTAGTGACATTTTCACAGCTAAAGATCAGCAATTTACGTCAACTCTTCCTTCCAAATAGACCAGGAAAGTATTAAAATCATTTGCTCTTTCTATCTGCTGCCTATTAAGGCAATTATGAATTCAGTTTCTGGGTTTATCTGCAATCATGAGAACTAGAAATAGGTTTTTTCCTAATTTTATAAGAGAACTGAGGTTCTTTTATAGCAATTTGGTTCATGGGACCTGGAGTTTTATGAAAATAATAAAGCCAAAGCAAACAAAGTAAGTCTCTCTACTGAGCTGAGAGAGCTGCTAAAGCTTCATGAGTCTTTTCTTAACTGCATCGGAATTCCCCAAAATGTTCAAGAGCCAATCTTTCTTACAGAAGTTGTGTTCTGTCTTCCTGATGTCTTTTACATAAATTGTCTAAAAGTCTGACCTCTTGAGGCAGTCCCATTGTCCAGGCTATTGGCAAAATTAATGCCTAAGGTCTGCTTTTAAATATATTTTTATTTTTTAAATGTATTTTTTATTTATTTTTAATTTTTATTTTTATTTATTTTTATTTATGTTTTTGTTTTTTCCTCCTGCCTTTGCTTTCTGGTAACACAAGGAATAAGATACAAACTTTCCTTCTAGAAAATAGCATTTAAACCTTGGATCTTGTTTTTAAACCACAGGGGACTGGTCTGACATGTACTGAAGTCAGATTTTTCTTTGACTGAGCCCCTCATTGATGTACAGTTGTTTAGAAACTGAATAAAGCAGAGTCTGCCCCAGAGCATCTCCAACAGGGCCCTGTTTCCTGAGGATTTTCAGGAGACTCTGGAGGAAACAATTTGCTTTTTGATATTCCAACTGTCTGATGTTTTCAACACCATGGATAAACTGCTATTTGCTTACTTGTTTATTTTTTGAATCTGTTGGTGCATGAACATGAAACAGGACAGAGCACATGTGTAGATGGGAACACAATGGGGTAAAAAAACAGCTGTTTCTTTTTGGCGAGTTTATCTAAGCCACTTTTCAAGAGATTTTATTGCTTCTTCAGTGTTGGTTCAATGGTTTTCATATGGTTTTACTTGAAAATAAAAAGAAAGGAAGGAAAAGCTGTGCAGTCTGAAGATAAACTCAGATGATTCTGCCCTGTTCAAACGGAGAAAAGGAACCTTTTCACCCCTGGCTCCTACCCTGTGAAGAAATCTCCTTCCCTGAGCTGCAGTTTTCCTGTGTGTAGAAACTACCTCACTTCAGACAAGATGAAGCAGCTTCTAATTCCTCCTTATTCTTGAGGAAATAGTCTATATTTTTGTATTTCAGGAAGAAGGAAGGAAATTTGGGATGAGCACATACTTTTGATATGTAGAAACTGTAGGGATGGCAGAGCACTAGCTCAGGCACCAGAAAGATCTCAAATAGCACCAGAGAATGAAGGGAAAGAGCTGAGTGATTCTGAAGCTGTTATTTCCATAGTTCTTCCATCCAGTGATTTTTGAGGTCTTTTGGGATTACAGCAATTCACCTGCCAGAGATTTGGGTTTAAAACGGAATCACAGAATCATAGAAAGTTTTGGGTTGGAAGGGACCTTAAAGATCATCTCATTCCAAGCCCCTGCCATGGGCAGGGACACCTTCCACTATCCCAGGTTGCTCTAAGCCCCATCCAGCCTGGCCCTGGACACTTCCAGGGATGGGGCAGCCACAGCTTCTCTGGGCAATCTCTGCCAGGGCCTCACCACCCTCATATAGAAGCACCTGCCTCAAAATCTGAGTAATAAAGGACTTCCTTCTGTCCCCCCTTTTGCCAGCACAGTCGTTGCATGTTCTTGCAAGCCCCAGGCTCTAAACAGACCTGTCTTCTCCAAGGAATATGAGCTGGAAATGCTGACAGCACTTTGAGGTCCTTCTTTTTGGGAATCCCTCTTTTTCTGGGCATCCTGATAAGTGTGTGAAGCCACTCCCTGCTCAGCAGACTACACCTTCCTACCACAAATCTACTCCTACTAACAGTAGAACATTTTCTTTTGTGAATAAATGTGAAGAATTGCAGGATTGAACTCTTGGCTCATTTTTAATACAGTCAATAAAGCCATCCTTAATGAACTTTTCTTCCTCTTTACACATTTCTTATGAAAGAGTTATAATCCCTGTTACCGCCTTCATCTTGGTTTTCTGTGGGTTTAGATCTTGGTCTATGAGGAAGCAGTAGTGAATATAATTGACTGTATCATTAAATTACAATATTATTTTTTTCCTTTTGCAGTATCCCTGGAAATTGTAAAAATGGTAGATCTGCACCAAAAGTTCCTGGTAATTTATTGTGTTGTTTGTGGGGTTTTTTGACACAGATAATTGGAGATCTCAGATAATGTCTCACATCAGTAACTTTACATAGTGAAAGTTAAGGTGTTTCTTGGTGCTAAAGAGTCTACTTTGTCTCTTTTAAACACTTTTATATCCTCACATTGGTGTTTTCCAAAGTGAAGCCACAGCTGAATTCTCTCCTTGTTCCCTTCTTCTTCATGATTTGAATTTAGTCTTTCATTTGGGTCTTTCCAGGTCTAGTCCCACATATGACCTGCTCCTGCAATTGTGGTTTTTCATCCTTGAGGAACTCCTGACTACATTAAAGGTGTCTTTGATCCCTTTGGGGCCAAGACTTTACCCTTTCAGCCCTGTGAATGGTAAAGCATGTGAACCCTTTAATCTATTCACTCTTTCACTGCTATGTGTGTGTGAGCAAATTCTGAGTTTAAATGAATTTGAAACTAAAAAGTTACTTCCTTTTCTTTGTATTTTTTTAATTCTCTGATTTCTAGAAAAGATTTTCCACTTTTGCTCTTTTACTTATCCTGTGTCAGATGTCTCTTCTTACCCTTTCTTCTTCTTTAAGTCTCCCTGTGCAACCCCATGAAGTGCCATATGCCATGTGCAGAGCCATCAAGTATCATGTATTTAGCATAAAGTGTCATAATTCTCACTTTGCTTGCTTGCTAACTTAGTGAATACAGATGGCTAAGTATAAAAAAGTGAACTCTTGCTAGTGCTTCCCAAAGAAAACTGCAAAGTGAATTCAATGTGCATAAACCAGAGCAGAACCAAGGCAAGAGACACTTCTAACTCACGCACTCGTTTTATGGGGCATGAGAAAAATGTAACCACAGGACAGACATTTCTTCGTGAATCCCTTTCAATGAGGCTTCTACTTTCATAAGAAGTATAAGGTTTTAGTTTTGCTTTTTATTTATTCATGAACATTGCTTGGTCTTGAACATTTTAGCAGTGTAAGTATTGCAAAGTTTTACACTCAGATTTTAGGAACATTGTTCTCTGGTTCCAGCTGCACCAGCTGGAGAAGGTAATGCCTTCAGCTGCCCCTTCCCAGGGTTTTCCATCTCCTCTTTTCTGCCAGATGTGTTGTCTGAGTATCTGTAATCCTTTTCTGACAACACGTGCAGGGCAAGAAAAGATCACCTACATGCTTTAAATCAGTCTAGGATTTTTAAACCAAAAATTTGTGCAGGAACAGCCAAGTCATCTACTCTGTCAAGAGGTAGTTGGGACATGGTGTCCTACTATCTTTGGGACACTGCAAAGAAAGCAAGAGGCAAAAGTGTGAAATACATTCCCATGTAATGAGTTTGTGGTACTCAGACTGAACTCACAGAGGGATTATGGCTGAATGTGCTCCAATATTGTGCTGAATATCACTGATTAATCCCATTTCTTTCCCATTAACTACTGCAACCAACTACAATAAAAGATGGAGGGTTTGGATTATGATAATCCAGGCTGGAAACCAGGTCAAGGTCAGGTGCAGGAGTGACAACTACTGTAAACATCTCTTATCAAATCCAGACTCCTACCCTATGCTGTTCTCACAGCATCAGCAACAATAAAATTGGGCCAGACAAATCTTCTGTAGCTGTGGTAACTGTTTTCTACACTGGGCCTCTGAGAGCCCTTGGTGGAAAGCACGAGGTGTGTTTATCCTATTTTAAATCTACAGGGAGAAATCTTCCTGATCCCTTCAGGATGTGGCCTGCTTTTCCTGCCTGTGATGCAATGTGAGACTTTGGATGTTGAAATAAAGGCTGCCTGTTGGATGCTGGCACAATCAGCTTGAAAGACTGATCAAGCTTATTTGCCTCCTGCTTAGAAACCTATCAAAAAAATGCCAAGAATTAAACTCTGGGATTAGGAAATCTGCCATTTCTAAGATTTGTGGCACCAGCAATTGACTTCATGCCTTGGTGGGGAGCAGGCTGCAAAAGGATTCACTCATGTGTCTTCTCTAATTGTTTGTCAGGGAAAGGATTGCCTCAAATCCTGTGAAACCTGGACAAAGTATCACAGTGGACCCAAGCTTTGATTCAACCTGTGCCACGGGCACTTTAACACCCTCACTGATTATTGAGTGTTTCTCATGCACATGGTGTTTTACAAAGACCAATTTAATAGTCTCCATGCCACATTTGTGAGACATCTTTTACTGCAATTTTTGGGAACCCATTTCCAGCAGCAGTGGAGCAGAGAGGTGCAGCATAAGGAAACAGGAGGTTTAGCTGTCAGACACCTGCCATTGATGTGATCCACAGGCCTGGGATTGTCAGGACACAAGAAAGAACCACTCTGACATCTGCTAGTTGAGCAAAAGGAGAAGAAGAAAAAAGTTTATTTGAGCTCCTATTTTTATACATTTCTCAATTTGACAAGGGATTGGAAGGATGGTGTCACTTCCTCTCCAATTCCACTGGTAAAAAGAACTGTTCATCAAACTGTCCCTCACCACAAAGGAATGAAAAGCAGAAAGGACAGGACAGTTAAGTAAACATTGGCTATATTTACATAAAAACTGTGAGAATCTGACTCCAAAGAATGTAAATTCAAAAGGCTAACAAAAATAGCAGGGCAACATGGGGTGGGGTTGAACTGACTTTCCTGCTAGGCCTTGCCAGCACAAGATACCCCTGTCAGTTTTTCATGGCAGCACTACAGAGCTCCTTTGCTCAGTGAAGGAGGGCACTGGGTAGGTTTGCCCAGAGGAATTGTGGATATCCCATCCCTGGAAATGCTCATGCCCAGGATGAGGCTCTGACTAACCTGGTCTGGTGGAAGGTGTCCCTGTCCACGGCAGGAGGGATGGAATGAAATGATCCTTAAGGTCCCTTCTAACCCAAACCATTCCGCTATTCTGTGTTCATGTCTCCAACCTCTTCTTGTCTTCTGCCTTCTTTTACCCAACTCCTGCTCATGACTCTCTTAGGCCAGTCCTTCCTGTTACCTTTGATCTAACCAAGGGCTTTTTAGGAAAGGACATTTTGCTGACAGTTCCTCAGAGAAAGCTTTGTGCAGAGCTGACCAAGTCTGCATGGGTTTCGTGGGGCTCAGCAAACCACTGAAAAGGTGGGAGGGGGTTGATTGAATTCAGACAAACAGCCCTGGGGGAAAAACATCCAAAGCCAGAGGGTGCATGTAGGAAGGTAGCCTGCCCCTTTGCACAGGATTAGGCTATGGAAAGAGGTGGATGCAGTTGAATAACACCATGAGTATGGAGCTGCCTGCTATAATTAGCAATTTCTGATATAGGTTTCAATCCACCCTGCATAACAAGGATGGTGTGTGTCTCTCCATGAGATTATCTTACACAGAAATAATTTTTGCTTATGTTTATTTGGCCCCCTGAGTTTTATTTTATAGCAGAACCTCAGCAGATAAAAGTTAGCATGGTCCCACTGTGATGCTGGTTTACATGAAAAATCTTTTGCTCACATCCTCAGGGAAATATTTGTCCAAGGACAATAATATTCCTTATTCTCAAGGTTATTGTGAGGTGGAAATCACTGATTGTAAAATTGTCTGAAGCTGTGGAGTGAAATAGAATTGTCTGATTTTATGCTATTTATTATACCTTGCATCCATTCTGCCTTGAATCAACATTTTTTACTTTTTCAAGTGGAAGGAAAAGCTGGAGAAGGGGCTGAAGAGTGGGCTTGGAGGTGTTGCTGGTAAAAATTGGATCAGGATGAAGCAGAAGGGGACTTTAATAAATGATTTCAGCAAAAAACCACGACAGGAATGTTTGTTTGTGATATATGTGCCCAGTGTAGCCCAACCTCCCTGTACATAACTGTAGCTACACCAATCAATTTCTATTAATTTAATTGCTTTCTTACAGAAAATTGAACAACAGCAACATCAAAAAGAGTCAAAACAAAACAAACTACAAAAGAGGACAGAACAAATATATCCTAAACCAAGTGCCACTGAGAGTTTTTCTTCTTGGCTACACTTTGTTATATTTTTCTCCACGTTTTCTGCTCCGATTAAGAACACTTTCATCTTCTCTGAGGTTAGTAGTGCGTGGGCCTGTGCAAAAGCATGCACACAAATGAAGACTAAAGCTTCATCTCTGTTCAGCAGCACTGGCAATTTACCATCAATCTTGTTTCTGTATAACAGAGCGAGAGGGACAAGAAGAGATGTATCTTCTCAGCAATTCAAGGCGTATTTTGATTGAATTCAAGTTAAAAGAAAGGCAAAGGCATGAAAAACCAGGATCAAAACCAAAAAGACTACAAGCAGAGATTCAATCCAAAATCTGGGCATTGAATACTCTCGAGAAGATACAAATTCGTTGCAGTTTTCTGTCATTTTGTGACAATGTCTAAAGCTACATAAGCACCTGGAATTTTAATACACACTAAAAAATGGCAGTATTGATGTACTCTGTGCCTCATCCGTCTGCTCATACTCATGTCAAGTGGGATCTCAAGAGAGAGTGTTCTGCACCTTCACCTTGTGCAGGGGGTGGGAGTCCTGTTCGTATGAGCCACAAGAGCCAGGCTGGAAAGCCCTCCTAAACTCCTGCTTTAGAGTGTTCACCCATTAAGAAGAAAACCAGCCTCCACCTTCTCTCCAGCCTCCCAAGGGAGCACCTTACCAACATTATAATTTAATTACTTGCCTCTTAGACACAGCTGATTAGGGAGAGAGTGGATTGCTTAGACTAAAATTGCCAAGCTGCCTAGAGCTTCTTGTTTGCATTCCTTGCGAAGACCAACATTTGCGATTGCTGAAGGCATGGTTGTACATCTAGGGACAAAGAGAACATCCTGACCTACAAGTCAGGGAAAAGCACTGGAAAGCACCTCCATGGCACAGGAGATGAGCCACTTATTTAGTGTTCCCTGGGCTGCAGAGCTAGTGGGAAAACAGTGCTAATGAGATCTTGGGGGCACAAAAGACAAGCTGATGTTATTTCCCAAACCACAGCTGTTTGTGGCAGTGAGGACACCAGCTCTGGAAGCGATGCCCAGACATGATTTACAGTCTGGTAATAAGACTGTGCAGTGTTCAACTTAAAGTACTCAATTGTTTCAGTTTACGAAAGAAAAAGAGGTAAAAAAAAACCAAACCAACCTGGAAAATGCTTTGTTCACAAGGTATAAAAGGCTTTTGCAAAGACAAAATACTGGGTGGTAAAGAGTTCTTAAACCTACCAGAAAAACACATTTCAAGAAGGAGCGGCAGGCAGGGACAGCCAAGCAAGCACTAATAACTGGCATTTTTTAGCCGTAGAGGCTATTAGTCACTGCAACAAACCAGAAAGGGAAGCTGCATGTTCCCTATCTTTTAGTATTGTCAAATCAAGTTTGAACATTTTTGTGGAAAACACACTTTTGTCATGCAGAAACACAAACCAGCTCAAGTTTAAAGAAAAACCCAAATCAACAGCTATAAAGGATGCAGAGGAGGACAACTCACATTGCTGATGGAAAGGAGAAGTTGTTTTTTGGAGAGAGAATATAAAGTGGGGAAATCTTCAGTTTGGAGAGGAAAAAGGTGAGCAGGGTATGCTCAAGATAATTGAAAAAAAATGGTGGTGGATGAGACCAATTCAATCCACTGAGTAGGTAAAACTCCCTGAAATCACATAAGATGTATTTGAAACAAACAAACAAACGAAAGAAAGTACATAAATGAGGTGATTCAGCTCCTCTACTGCACTCTGGTCAGACCCCACCTGCAGAGCTGCATCCAGCTCTGGGGTCCCCAGCACAGGAAGGACATGGAGCTGTTGGAGCCAGTTCAGAGGAGGCCACCAAGGTGATCAGAGGGATGGAGCAGCTCTGCTGTTAGCAAAGGCTGAAAGAATTGGGATTGTTCAGCCTGGAGAAGATGAGGTTTAGGAGTGACCTAATTTTGACCTTCTGGTGCTAGAGGGGAGCTGTCACAAAAAGATGGAGAGAGATTATTTACAAGAGCCTGGAGTTACAGGACAGTGGAGAATGACTTCAAACTGACAGAGGGTAAGTCCAGATTAGATTTTAGGAAGAAATTCCTCCCAGTGTGGGTGGTGAGAGACTGGAACAGGTTTCCCAGAGAAGCTGTGGATGCCCCATCCTTGGAAGTGTCCAAGGTCAGGTTGCACAGGGCTTGGAGCAACCTGGGATAGTGGAAGGTGTCCCTGCCCATGGCAGAGGGCTGGAATGAGATGATCCAGAAGATCCCTTCCAACACAGGCCATTCTATGATTCTATAACTCTATATGTATATTTAAACAGAGTGGCTATGAATGTCTGGAGCTTTGTTGCCACAGGACTTGTGAAGACTGAAAACAGAAAAATAACATGGCCAAAATCATGTCAGGGAATATCTGGGAATGCAGTGAATAGGCAGGAGTCATATTATTTATCCTCTCTAAATATAAAAAGTATGGAATTTGTGACACTACAAGAGGAGAAGGCTGCAGACAGTGGCCAGGTCTGTGCTGCCTTCTTATTTGCATCCTCTTGGTACAGATTATTGGTCCTGTGGACCCAGTTTCTTAGCATATGTTTTATGCCCATATGTTCTGTTAATTACAGCACAAGGTAATTAGTGGGGATGTGGCCTATTTCTGTATGTGGTCAGATGATGCCAGGCCTCTGGAAGGGCTGGGTTTCGGCCAGATCAGCAGAGTGAGGCTGAAGCAGCCCACCTGCCTCCTCAGGCTGTCCCCCTGGCCTTTTGCTGAGAGAAATTGTATCTATACTGGGGCAGACAGGGTCCATTCCGAGCAGAAGTGGGAATATTGGTGGATTGGTGGCTTGATTTGGGAGAGGCTCCATGATGTGGCTCTTCTAAAGGCAGCAGTGCATTCTGTGAGCACAGCGGGCTCCATCCCCAGACATTTCTCTCCCGTGCATCTGTCTCATCTTCAGAGCAGCTGTGGGTTGAGTGAGTCAAAGGGAGGGACCCAACTGGGAGGAGACCACTCCATGGCAATGAACCCAGGAGACAGAAGGAAGGAGGATGGGAAGCCCAAAGCTCTTGAGGGACCACACTGCTGCTTCAGATGCCAAAACCTCTTTCTAGTAACTCATGCTGAGAAGCAGATTTATCCCGTCATGTCAGTCAGAGCAGACTCTTGATTCCTTGCTAGTATATAAAAAATGTATCCTCATGTGAATGATTAAGGATTCCTTCAGATTTGTATCTCTCTATATTCTATATCTCTATAGAACTGAGGAATTGAGAGCTTTGTTGAATGTTGAAGTCGGATAGTGTTGGAAAGAGTTAAGGCATTTCCACTTACATTTCAGAAGTGGGAATATTGGTGGCTCGGTGGCTTGATTTTGGAGAGGCTCAGTGATGTGGATCTTCTAAAGGCAGCAGTGAACTGTTTCCTCTCAACTTTCTCATAAGCATCCAAACCCATTCGAGTTTGGCTTCAAAGTCCATCAAGCCCAAGATTCACTGGTGTTGGACCAGCACTGTGACACGTGTGGTTGGGATTGTTCTCTTTTGTCTACCACAGAGCCATCGNCAGGAGACAGAAGGAAGGAGGATGGGAAGCCCAAAGCTCTTGAGGGACCACACTGCTGCTTCAGATGCCAAAACCTCTTTCTAGTAACTCATGCTGAGAAGCAGATTTATCCCGTCATGTCAGTCAGAGCAGACTCTTGATTCCTTGCTAGTATATAAAAAATGTATCCTCATGTGAATGATTAAGGATTCCTTCAGATTTGTATCTCTCTATATTCTATATCTCTATAGAACTGAGGAATTGAGAGCTTTGTTGAATGTTGAAGTCGGATAGTGTTGGAAAGAGTTAAGGCATTTCCACTTACATTTCTTTTTTTTCCTTAGAAAAACCCAAATGACCAAAAGAACCAGGGAAGTAGAGGGTGTGCTTCTAGATGTACACACCCCTGCAAAAGGACTCTAACTCCTGCAGGTTTTTTGTCTGTATTGGCTGCAGAATTTCTGCACTGTTTCCTCTCAACTTTCTCATAAGCATCCAAACCCATTCGAGTTTGGCTTCAAAGTCCATCAAGCCCAAGATTCACTGGTGTTGGACCAGCACTGTGACACGTGTGGTTGGGATTGTTCTCTTTTGTCTACCACAGAGCCATCGTGTCACATTTTGCTTCATGTTAAATCACTGAGATGAAAACAAATGTTCTTGTGGATTAGCACAGGATGTAGCCCCAGGAAATGTTGGCTCAATTCCCATCTTGGTCACATAAGCAGCGAACCCACCACAAGCCCCTTGATCTATCTGGAATCAAATTCACTGGCAGAAGGGCAGTGAAACCTGCAGGTCTTGTTTCTCTATTTGTTAATGAAATGGTCATGATATCCAAGTTCTTTTCAGGGTTTGAGGATTATTTATCCAAACACCCAGAATACTCTGATATTTCTCTGTTGGGTATTATATAAGAATCTGGAGGCAAAAGCTAATCATACATGAGGGAAACAAGTAGGGAATGGATTATAGGAGAGTAATTCCATGTGCAGCATAGTCTAATAAAATTAACATTTGAGTGATGACAAATAGAGAGCCTTTGGGGATGAGAGTGCTGGAAACAAGGAAACAATGAAGAGATTTCTAAGAGGTGAGAAATAAAATGAGATCTATTTTTGCTCCCCGCTGATGCTCTTACATTCAAGATTTTCTTTCAGGTGCTGAACAGTAAGTGATGCAGACAAATCCATCTGTGTCTCTGCCAGATTTTATTAAATGCTGATCATAGAAGTAAATGGACACATAAAGGAGACAGAATGGTAAACTAAATACAAATCACTGAATAAAAGAAATGGTATTTTATCATAGGCCACTTCACAAGAGGTAGTTTCCTGTCTGGAGTGGTAATGACAGCACTGACATCTTGACTTCAGATGTTCCTGTGAATACAAAAATCCCACAAATTGACTTGTAGAGGGAGGGAGAGATTTCCTGGAGTCAGAGACCAACCACCACAGAAGGAGTTGCTGGAGGTCATTGGACATAAACTCACATTTGAGAATGGGTTTGTGGGCATTGAAGGAGAGGATACCCCAACACCCCTTGCAGCAGTGCCAATTCTTGAAAAAAATTGCATTGCAGACCTTCCTAGAAGGGTCTTGTCATGTGAAAATAATGCAGGGCACAAAATGAAGCAGTGAAGCCCTGATCCTACTTGGAGAAGAGCAGGACTTCCAGCATGACCAAGGCTGGCTGCGAAAATGGCTGTGCAAGGAACATTTCATGGGAACCACCTCTCCCCTAATCTGTGCAAGGCCAGATGCTGCCCAGAATGGAGAACTCTTTTCTATCAAAGGGTGAAGGCATCAAGGTTTGGTTTTGTTCCATATTAAAAATAAAGGAACACCATTTGAAATCTTGGAGGGAAAGGACAGTTTGTCAAGAAAATGCCAGTTCCTGTCTCCTTTCAAGACCGAGCAAGAGAGACTTTCATTTCCCCCGGTGCTCAAATAGCTGTCATTGACTAATCTGGAGTGCATTTAGACTCATCTTATGGAAAATAAACCTCTGAAACAGGTAAACATTTCCCATTTTCATATTTTACTCAAACATAACTATCTGAAAGAAGAAACAAGCAAATAGACTTAAAAGAAACTGGTGTTTCTATCAAAGCAGAATGGACCAGGGCTGTACTGCCTTATATCCTGCACTGACCTTGTATAATTGTCTTCACCTTAATTAAGTCATCTTAACTTAGCTAAGTTAAACCACGTGTCTTTAAGAAGATCCCCTATGTAGCTTTAAATACCCTAAGGGGCTCCAGCAAGTCTGTGCTCCCTGCTGAGACATCTCTGAGCACAGAAGGAAAAATGCATTAGCTGATGGAAAGATATTAATAGTGCAGAGAAAGGTAAAATTCTCTCAGCTCTAGCGTAACATACCCAGGCTGTTTGGAATATTTGGCTCTGACTGTGTGTGTGTACCCAGCGAAGCGTTTACTTTGATCAAGACATTATGGCAACAATCTCCACTGATAAAACGTGCTTCTGTTAATGAGATCACCTGGGCCAGTGACTGGAGAAATGACAACTCTGTATTCCTTTCTAGGCTGTTCAGATATTCCCTGCTTTGTGTTCTGCTTCCAGTCACAAAGTCAAAGTAAATATCCATCAACTCCACAACACTTCTCTGACTTTCCCCTTGAAATCACAGTTTATTTGCATTGGACAACTTGGCAGCAAACAAGAGATAAGACAAGCCAGGGGAAGAAAATGTGCAATGTGCACCGTGCCTCAGATTTCTCTTTGTGACACGAGGAATAAATGAACTTGAAACAATCGCTTTGACTCAGATGCTGATGAAATTAAGGTCATTATTTTACCTTTCCAAGGTGCAGGGAAAGTCACAGGATGTTCAGGGCTGAGAGAAGCTAATTCCCCATAATCTCACTCCTGTACAGGTTACAGGCCAGTTGAGAGTGAGAACAGCTTGGATCATCATTTAGAGTTGCTCTAAATTATGTCAACAGCCACCAGAAAACTCACCAGCAACTGGGAATGAGACTGAAATGGAAATGCCAGTGCAACTCTGATTACAATGTTTACAGCAGGAAGATTGCCAGAAGGATGATGTTAGTAAAGGGTTTGACTCATGAAATTAAACCCTTGGAAATCCATTCTGCTGCTTTAATGTTCATGTTGTTACAACATCACAACAACCCCTAGGAGGGTATTAAGGGATATAGTTCAGTATGAATAATAGCTGTGGTGCTGGTTTCCTTCTTTCTACTGTCCTTTTCCAAGAAGAATTGTAGAGCAGCAGAGAATTTCCTTACAGGCTCGATTGATTTTCTCCTGTATTTATGTAGGAGGAGGTCTGTACTTTGAGAACCCTGTAAGACACTCGAGGATCCTTTTGCCTTGGTGGAGATCACTCCACAGTCCTTGACAAGCTCCTCTGAAACCTCTGACTCTATTTGCATGGGAAGGTGAATATTGACTCAACTTTTCTCCGCCTCATGCTGTGCCAAGCCAGCAGTCTGTGCTCCAGGTGCTGAGTTCCTGATGAGGACCAATAATCTTGAAAGGGAAGACAAATAGCTTTGCTATAGAATGACCGATAATAAGGATCTGATGTTTTCAGCTCAGCACCAGGGTAGATTGAGCCCATTTCTGCCTGTGGGTTCTTCTCCCTAGGAAGAAATACTCTCCTAGTTCCTACACTGTGAAATGTTAAGCATCAAGTATTATATTCCCTTTTATCATGTACTGGATTTGGTGAGCTCCCTCCTGGAATTCTAGATATGAAGATAAAGGCCAAGAAAGATGACAGCCTTTAATCTCATTCAATATCATAAGAGTAATGAGAATGCTGTGATAGTTCTGTGTTACACAGAATTAATGCTGCTGTGACTGAGTCTCCAAATCCATTTCAGTTTCTCTCCTTTTTTTTCCCAGGACTTCATAACATCTTTTTTGGGATTGAACAAGTGAGCAAGGAAAGTTGGAGTGAACTCGACACCCATCGAGATCTTCTTATTTATTTTATTTACTGGATAGCACCAAGTATGATCATGACAGCAGAGCACTGGTGCCAGAGGGGAAGGTTGGCAGAGATTTTCCATTCTTAACACTGATATTTGGTTATTTACAACAATCTCTTACTCTTAGGTTAACATTTCCTCCCCTAGCACTTGCCTTAGCAGATCATGTCTTATTAACTTTTATTTTTAGAAAATTTAATCAAAGTGGGCTTGCCCATTTTCAGGAGCCAGGTTAGTAAATATTTCAGTTGTTTCAGAATTTCTGAAAAATCCTTGGGATTTTCTATTCCTTTTACTTCCAGTGAGCATTTCAAAAGAGCTTTTTCACCCCTGAAAAACCAGTCTAAATCTGAACAAAGTGCTGGTCCTTGGAGATTTGACACTAAAAGCAGAATTCCCAAATATGTTATCTGTTCTGGATCTTCCAGCCAAAAGCTGAGCAGGATTTTCTATGGACTAAGAGTTCTGGCCTAGAGTAGGTTGAATATTGGAGATGAAGAGCTTTAATAGGGAGAGAAACAACAGAGAACCTATGGAATCTATAGGCCTGGGGAATGTGGGATCATGTTTTGCAGAATGGAAAGGGTTTACACAGCTTTAGATCCTGATATGAGAAAAATATGATTCAAAACTCGCTGTTCTCCCGCCATCAGCAAATAATATCAAATATCATCAAATACCAAATTTCCTGGTGGATTTTCCCAAAGA
Organism: Platysteira castanea; assembly: GCA_013397175.1. NCBI lineage: Eukaryota > Metazoa > Chordata > Aves > Passeriformes > Platysteira > Platysteira castanea. Next base: position 815,679 of record VYXC01011101.1, on the reverse strand, counting down.
TGAAAGCAAAAAGATATTTATATGATTAAAATTATATGAATAACAGCATAAATGTATGTGGAATTTCAATTACGGTGCCACATTGGATTAATAGTGCACTAAAAGCTAAAATCCACTGTAGCATTTCCAAAGCTAGGAGTGCTTGAGTTAGTAACTGTATCAATGTATTTTTATTGTTATTTTTTTGGTGTGTAATTATAGTATAGGCAGATGGGAAAGCAGGAATAAATGAGAATTGTTGGGTGATGCTTGTTCCTGTTGACCTCATTCATTTGCTTCATGGTGAGCAGAAAAAACCAAGATTTCTGTTCTCCTATTTTAAAACTTTTTCTAGCATATAAATACTTTTTCTTATGGACATGTAAAGGTTGTTCTTATTATTTGTATTTAGAAGACTCCTGATCAGGACAGGAATCTGACATTTTAAGCATGTGAGACATTATCTCCAGAAGTCAAGGGAGTCAAGGGATTGTGATAGAGTTTTTGGGTTCTGTTTGCATGTTGGGAATGTCAAGGACACAGACAGGTAGCAAGATATTTCCACAGTTTGATTTTTCCAAGCAGCGGCTGACCAGGAGGAGAACCAGGTGTCCTGCCTACCACCCTAACAAGTGCCCCCATCATATGATCTGATGGAACTGAGTTTGTCTTCAAGGGTTTCCTCCATCCCCAGGTGGTTGATGAAGGCACTGCATTTGAGCAGAGGAAAAACACCTCTGTTTTTGCAATAAGACAGGAACTATTTCTTCACAGAAAGGGCTGTCAAGCACTGGAACAGGCTGCCCAGGGCAGTGGAGGAGCCACCATCCCTGGAGGGATTTAAAAGACGTGTAGATGTAGCACTTGGGGACATGGTTTAGTGGTGGCCTTGGCAGTGCTGGGTAATGGTTGGGTTTAATGATCCAACCCAAATGGTTCTATGACTTTATTTCCCCCTCAGCTCACACCTTCTCCTCAAGATAACTCTTCCCAGGAGGCTGGCAGGTGACTGCTTTGGTTCCTAGTGAAACTGGAAGCCTTTGTTTCCTGGTCTGCATCACCAACAAAGCAAGTTTGGACTGTTAAAGCACCTCATCATCCTCATAGTGCTCATCATCATCATCTTTTTGTGGGAAACTTAATAAATGAATGTGATTGTGGATGAAAGCTCCTTCATGGTGTGCAGGCTGGTTCCCTGGCAGATGGAGGAGGGAAGAGGACTTCTTGGATATCCTTGTGGCTCCTAGTCCTAAAATAACCCTTCTGAGGGAGGGGGATGTGGGGACAGGGGTCTGAGCATCCTGTCCTAATCCCCACAAATATTTCTTCCTTGTGTCCGGGATGGTCAACTACAAACTAAATGTCGATGTTCATTTGAAATATGAGAGAAGGAAAGTGATATTCCCTTGACTTCTGGTGAGAAAAGTCCTTGGGGGAGGATGAATTAGCCCTACAAAGGTTCTGTCTGCATATCAAAGTGAAACTCTCATTGCTTCAACCAGTGGTGCTCCATCTACATTTGTGGAAGACAGGAAGCAGCTGGAGAATTTTGCAGCAGGATAAGGTTTCCTAAACTACAAGAGAGCCTGGAGAATCTTTAAAGTCTGCTGAGAAACTTCAGTGAAACTTATTCATAAATAAAATACCCTTGAGTGTCAGTGAGGAAAGGTGTTTAGGGAGGCTGTCAATTCTGAATAGAAACAGCCAGATGGGAGAGGGGACCATGACCTTGGATCCCAGCGCAGTGGTGTCCCACAGAGCAATCCAAAGTGGCAGCTAGAAAAGGAGACAGTGTAATCTCACTTCACCTTTTATTGGTTTTTATGTTTCTCTGTTTATTTCCAATTTTGCTATCATGTTCCTGAAGCTTTTTTTTGGGCAAAGATAAATCTCTTACCTTCTTTGCGTTTGTCTGCTGTCAGGAGCAATCTCAGGTGAATCTGAAATGTCCGGGATGGTCAACTACAAACTAAATGTCGAAAAAAACCCCAAGAACTGCCAAAACAAACCCTCAAATGAGGCCTCCTCCAAACCTTTCTGGTAGGATATGTTTGAGACTGACAAATCTGGGGGAGAGATGTTCACTGTTGGGCATAAACCAATGGTTTCACAGTCAGTGCTGCTCTCATGTGTAGTAGGCACATTTCTAACCTAAGAAGAATGTCCAGGGCCTGAAGCATTAGAGTCAGGAAATAATTTTCAGCTTAGTCAAAACCAGGAAATCCAGGAAATTATTGATTCATGGAAGCACAGCAACATAACCACTTTAACAGATTTGCTTTAATTCTCCCCTTCTTAAAATATTTCTTGTTCAGATTGAATAGCAAACAAAGAAGCATGTTCCTGGTGTGGACTAAGGAAGCCCTGCCTGAGTGTCTGGTTCTGAAAATAACTCCCAGAGCCTTGAGCTCCTTAAAAATGTGTGGACCAGAAGAATTTCTCTGGGGAATAAGGATCCCTGATTAAACACCCTGTATTATTGGAGATTTCCAATCTGTGACCAGCAGGCCTCCAGGAAAACCTGAATTCCCAGTAGTCAGACTATATGTGAGAAACCAAGTTCTGAAATTATATCTTATATAACTGAGGCAAATAAAGAGAGGTTATTCAGAAATTAGTTTCCCAGAGCTAATCGGGCACCAGATATTCCAGTTCAGCATTTTTTCTAGGGAAAGAGTGTTTCAGAGCTCTCTTTTTGTTCCCCACCTTTTCTTCTTTTTTACCTTTCTGTTGTTCTTATCCCATTTTTCAGGTTTTTTAAATTAGAATATTAAAAAATCTGCAAAAATAGGGAAGTGCTGTTCAAACCTTGTTTTTTCCTGTTGTTTTTCAATCCATTAACTATCTATGCTGAGTGCCATAGTTTTAATGTGATGTACTGTTCCTTGATTTTTCACCTGAGCATCTTTTATGCCACATCCTGATCCACTTCTTACCTTCTTACTTCAGATTCTTGTCCATGATCCATTACAGTGTGGCTTTTTCTGTGAAATCAAAGCATCTCTGTCCTGGTTTTGTTTTACACAGAACAAGGATTGCACAAGAAAAGGGGTATTTCAGTTCACTGACTGACCTACAAACAAAGAAACAATTCCATTTCAAATTGACCAGAAATGAACAATTTTTCATCCCTGTGGAAATGGCTGTGTATCCTTATAATTGGGACAAAGTTAAGATAGGATCAACACACAGGATGAATTTCCTGGATCAGACAAAGGATTTTAATCCCTATTTCACATCGACAAGCTTCACATCCTCTTGTTTTAAAGGATATAATTTTCCATCTGCATACATGAGCTCAGCCATGCACATAATTTCTCCAGCCAATATTCCTGAAGAATTTAAGCTAGAATCATAAGTAGTCTAACTTATCCATTGCCAAATATATTGATTTAAAAAACTAAAGATACTGAGCTGGTATTTGAGCTCAGTCAGAAGAGTTACAAATTTAATTTCCAGAATGCCACTTGAATTGAACAACTGTTGATTAACCTAATCATTTTTTTAAATTAGAAAGCATGTTATTCTAATTAAAATAAGTCTCAAGTTTGGAAAAATGAAAACAGAGTGATTAAATAAGATAGAAGCAAAAGACACTTCTGTTTTCAAGCAACGTGGTTAACTTCCAGAGTTAATCTGAAGATATGGCTTAAATTCACTCTTCTTTTCCCACGTCTTTCTTTCTGCCTCTGAAGATGACAATTTTATTTCAAGACTGATAGGACACAGCATCTCCATTTCACCATGCCAAAAAGTCTGGAAGAGCAAGTTTGTGAACAAAGAAATAATTTGACTCTGAAGTATGTAACTATAATTTCTCAAAAATGTATCTTTGAAGCAATTTTAGTTGGTAGTACCATCCACACCAAGATGTGCAATCTTTATGGGAATAATTTTTCAGGAACAAGTCAGTGGACAGTTTGGGAATATGTGGAGGACACGGCGTGTACACAGCACTACGAGGTGTCCAGATGGACATTTGCAACTTTCATCTCAGATGTTCCTTGTCCCCACGTGCCACACGCCCTTACAAGAGTTAATCACAGCCTGGTGACTCCTGGGCATTTTCTCTGACCACCTTCTCCTTTGACTCACACCACGGGGAACAATCAAACACTGCAGCAATTTTTGAGAAGAGTTCTGAAGTGATTAAAAGATCATAGAATGTGAGAATAGTTTGGGTTGGAAGCGACTTAAAGATCATTTAGTTCCCTGCCATGGGCAGGGACAACTGTCACTGGATCAGGTTGCTCAAAGCCCAATTCAACCTGGCCTTGAACACTTCCAGGGATGGGGAATCCACAGCTTCTCTGGGCAACCTAGAAGTTTGATACCAGGTCTCCCCAGAGCCTTTTCTTCTGTAGGCTGAACAATCCCATTTCTCTCACTCTTTCCACATAGGAGAGGTGCTCCAGCTCTTTGATCATCTTGGTGGCCTCCTCTGGACTCATTCCAACAGGCCCATGTCCTTCCTTGTGCTGAGAACACCAGAGGTGGATACAACCATCCTCAAACCCACCTCTGAGCTTTGGTGGCCTCTTGTGTGTGTTATCTCCCCAAACATTTGCCAGTGACAATGGCTCTGCAGAACAGGAGGAAAACTTCCAGCCTTCTCAGCTGCATAGGGAATCTGGTCTTTTCCTTCTTTAGATTGGCAAATGAGGAGATCTTGGAGTCGAATTGCTCTGAGTTGTGAGTCAGCTCACAGCATAAATACAGCTGGAATATACACAAACGATTCTGCTCATTCCAGTGGTGCAATTTCCCATTATGCTAATTAAAGTTTCCTCTGAAGAGATGAAAGCTTGTGTTTCCATTCTTACAAAGGGAGTTGTACAGATGAGGGCTGCCCTGTTCCCACTGAATTTGTTTGGTCATGCACTTCCCTTGCACTGCACTGTTCCCTTCCCAGGGTCTTGCTTGCTCCATGTGAGCTGTTCTTTCTCACGTCACTTGTGTGCAGTGGAATCCTCAAAGTGATTCCTCATGTGTAAGGTTTGCAGCATTTGCTTTCCAAAATGTGATGTGATGAGGGGATAAAGCCAGAAGAGAGAGAGGTTATGACTGGATCGTCATATGTATCTTTTGGTAAACAACAGGGAAAATCACAAATACTTCTCTAGCAAGATATTTCTTGATTCTTGGTGTTGTATCAAGTGGAGTTCTTTGGAGAAGCTGACTTTCTCCTTCCAGGTCTGTTTCTCATGATACGCTTGGGATCAGTTCAACTGTTTTTACTCACTCCTTTCTCCTTTCTAACACAGAGGTACCAGACTCAGACTCACAGCATGGTTTGGGCTGGAAAGGACCTTAAACCTCATCCAGTTCCAATGCCCTGCCATGGCCAGGGATACCTTCCACAAGGTCAGGTTACTGCAAGCCCCATCCAGCCTGGGTTTTAACAGGGATGGGGCAGCCACAGCTTCCCTGGGCAACTTGTGCCAGGGCCTCACCACACTCACAGGGAAGAATTCTTTCCTAATATCCAGTCTAAAGTTACCCTCTGTCAGTTTAAAACTATTCCCCCTTTTCCTGACACTCGAGCTCCTTGCCCAAAGTCCCTCTCCAGCTCTCTCAGAGCCCTTTTAAGCACTGGAAGGGTCTCCAAGGTCTACCTGGAGCCTTCTCTTCTCCAGGCTGAACAAACCCAGCTCTCCAGAGCAGAGGTTCTCCAGCCCCCAGCTCAGCTTTGTGTCCCTCCCACACTCATCCTTGCTGTGTGAAGACTCTGTGGTCTGTCCCACCTTTTCAAGACCCACTGGGGCCTTGCTTTTTCCACACTGCCCCTGACATGGCCTTGAGATTCCCAATGGCCACTATTAACCTGGGTGTGTCCCTTGGATTATTTCTGAGGACTAGGATGTCAACTTGGCCATTACTGGCAGAAACAGACTCTGCCCCAGTTGTACTTTTCATTCTCTGCTTGGGGTAAGGACCTACCCCAGGAAAAGCCAAGGAAAAATTATTGCCTTTTCTTGAGGTATTAAAGTAATAATGATATTTTTTTCTGTAAGAAGCTGTTGAGCATCTTGCTGACTGAAGTGAGAGCATTTAGAGATAAAAGCGTGATGTGCCACTTCTGCTTTGCCAGGGCAGTAACAGATCAAACCTCTGCAAATCAGGCACACAAAGAAAGGTTTTGCAAAGCAATCCACAGCAGGGACTGCAGGAGGGCTTAGCCTGCTGTGCATATCAAAGTTTCCCTGGTTGTGCCTTGTCTCAGTTGCAGCTTTAAGAAATTCCTGAGGAAGGGCCGCTGCCTTAATAGGAAGTTGTACCACTTTTAAAGCCGCATTTGTATCGCTCACACAGCAAGAGCTCTTGTCACACGGAAGCCATCGAATCAAAACACTGACATGGCAAGAGAATAAGACGAGATAATGAAATGAGAAATTAAGAGCATGAAAAGTAAATGCTGTAGAAAAGCTGACACTTCATAACACTCCTACTGAACACTTGCCTGTATTTCAAAGTCAACCGATAAGAAATTATTTGCTTTTCTTATATAACAGAAATAGATAAAGGATTCCGTTTGGATAGGGGAAGATTCCACTAGGCTGCAATTTACGTATGAATGCTCAATATTTAAAGGAATTGCTTCTTTCACTTTGTCAACTGGCATAAATGTATGCTAAAGAGGGATTCATTAGAAAAAGCCTTGCAATGCATGAGCTCAGCTCCAACGATCCTGATCTTGCCAGGCAGGTGTTTTGCATCCTATTGGGACATGGCGCATTGAGCTGCCAAGCAGGAGGCTTGCCACATGGGTTCTGATGTTCCTTTCTGGAAACAGGGCAAGAGGATCTCAGTTCTCTCCCTTAAAACAGAATGCCATTTAGTCTCTGTGTGCTCATAGTGGAGATAGTCCCGTGGGTTATCCAGAGGGAAATGCCTTCAGTTTGCACCCCTGAGAGCGAGAGGTGAGCTGTGGGCTCCTCTCCTGCACTCTGACCTTCTCTGCCACAGAGGGACTCAGCCATGCTGGGTCTGTATGCAGAGGTGGGACATCACAGACCCGCACTTTGTCACGGCTGGATGGCAGCAGTTGTGCACCTGAGGGAAACACCTGCACCCCGACCCTGCCATGGCAAATGCACTTACTGACCTGCTGTCCTTGTGTAGCTCAGCTCAGAGTTCGAACTGTGCTGCACAAATGCCCCTCTCAGCATCCTGGCTGTAAATCAATGATAATTCCTCCTTATCTTGCTAGGGAACTGTTAAAAAAATGAGTATTTCCTGTAACATCCCTTCTGCTAATCTGCTTGTCATATTCTTTCCCATGGTTGCTTGGATATAAGAATTAACCCATTTTGAATCTCTGAATGAATATTCCCCCAAAGCACACTTATTTCGAAGGGATGTAGAAGTGAATGAAACTCAAAAGCAAAGGTTACAAATACTTTTCTTCCAGGAAAAACAGTAACAGAGCCTGCATGGTAACTAGGTTGGTTAACCCAAAGACCCAAGAACTTTTCCCCTCTTCTTTTTCTCATGTCTGTTCTTTCACAAGTGAAGTTTCTCATTCATGCTTGCTTGGGATTTGACCTGCTGCATCCCTTGACAGTTGAAATACAAGAGTTTTCATCAAAACCCCATTTAAAATCTCCATCAAAACCCCATTTAAAATCTCCAGCTATTCAAGGCACTTGGAACTCAAGCTGTGGGATTTAAAGTACAAACATATATATAAATATATGTTATAATTATACTTATTTGTTGTATGTTTTCTCCTATATTTAGCACACATACTGCATTACCAGGTAAAGAATAATTATGTTTATTTTTTGCCTGCTTTCTTCTCTATTTAGCATAGGTAGTGGCATCCCAGGTAGAGTATAATGCCCTTCTCATGACCCAGTCTCAACTACAAGCTACCTGAAAAGGACAAAAAGACAAAACATTCATTTTTCTATTTCCCCTGAGTATTACACATAAGGAATCCTGACCAGACCACTGGGGGCTTTTTAATTTGCCTTTTTATTTTCCGTTTGTTTGTGTTTCATGGGTTTTTGGGGGTGGTGGTGGTGTGGGGTTTGGGTTTTTTTGGTAGGTTGTTTTTTATTATTCCATACTTGCTTACCAGCCTTGGAAGCTGAAGAGAATGACAAGGCATAGAACTTCCCATCTACTCCGAAGCTTAATGTTCTTCTTTAATGGTTTAATATGTTCTGAATTGGTTAACAGGGAGAGATGGAGGCTGAGAGGGTGCCTTGCATGGTGGTGTGTATTTTTCATTACTGCACAGAATTTCCTGGAGTTGTTCTCCAAGGTATCTGAGTGCTTGTTTACCAAGAGGCAGCTGTCCCCCACTGTAAAGGAAAAGCAAGAGAGAGACCACTTTAAAGTCATTCATTTCTAACAAAAAGGACACAAACAAAGGAAAGAAAGAATCCATACCCTGTTGTTACACGTCTGCAAACAAAGAGCCACTGTTCAGAAATACCTGAAAAGTGGGTACATTGCCCTGGGAAAGTCAAGTAGGAGTTGTTTATGCATTTTATTAATATCAGGAAGAATTCAGCAGCAAAGCACATTTCAATGGATTTTTAAAGTCGGTGTTTCTAAAAGGACCACATGCAAAAGGTCCTAGTTACCAATAAGTAATATTCCCATGTCTGTTGTTATGCATTCAAGTGGGCTGCAGGATAAATGAGGATAGGAAGACTATTTTGAATGGTGCTGCCAGCTTAATTTATAAAGTCTGCTTGGATGAGGTGATGGGTGGAGGAGATGTCCCAGGAGCCTACAGCAGGTCACCTCCCAGCAGGTGGGACAGAGCATCTCCTCCTGCTGTGGGATGAAATCACTTGGGACGTGGATGTGGTCATGACTTTCCCAGTGTCTGCTGGGGTTCTCAGGTGTCCCCTTGCTTTGGCTATTCCTGAGCAAAACACTGAGCTCTCCCTTCCAGTTTGAGAAACTGCAAATAACCTCTGCATGCTTCGAGTGCTGCAAACAGGAAGAATTAGAAATAAACTGGGGGAATATTCAGAAAAGAACAATCTGGGAAATAAGCTTCAAAGTTATTTAAAATTTTCTAACAAGAAGTTGTTCCTGCCTCAATTTATCTGTGTTACAAGGGGCCAGCAGGCCTGAGCTCTCTTCACTTGTGTTAACCAAGGAAATGGAAATGTGTGGATTATGGCACAGAAAAACCAAGCTGATGGGCACAAGCCTCAGGCTTCCACCCTACACACACTTCTGACATTATGCTCGAGAAGAAGAGTTTATTAGCTGTGCCACAGTGTTGTGTGTGCACAGATATTTTGCTGCTAGATTTTGAGTGGCAATACCCAAATATTTTGCAGACTTGCCAGGTCAGACCTTTGACAGCCAAGTGATCACTCAATTTTTGTTCTTGTCAAGCAGAAATCCCCTGATAATCTCATTAGTTATGTCAGGAAAGTTGCCTCCAGTCTAATGGCTCCAAGACTTTGGGTTCCTCAAGTCCCAGGGTTTTTTTTTGTTGAACCTGTCTCTCCTTCTGCTTCAGAGAAAGACCAAGACCTTCTGAATACTGTGAAGACTTTCTGTGGGGTACAGAGGTGAGATTTTTGGGTCCCTGTTAGTGTCTGAACAAACTCAACAGAGCAGTTCACTCCCCCATGCTGAATTATCCTTAATCATCTTCAGAGACCTTGAATTCACTGAGGAGGGTCTGTGAACTCACTAAGGAGGGAACTGGTATTTCAGCACCTCTACCAAACAATTCAGGGGCCAAGAGGGATTAAACTAGAGTCACATGATTAGTGATGTAATGGTCATGGCAGGGGAAATAAGCCCAGTCGAAGCAATGGGCATTCCTAAAAAACTTCTTTGTTCAGGCAAATACTAGGACTAGATCAAATAATGTGAAGATTAAGCATGCTAAAATGAATATTTATCAGTTTCCACTCCCTTGGCCTCTCAGAGGGGGTGATTTTTGACATTTGTCTCAGTGTTAGCATCTTGTAGATTCAGAACAAATAAATTTACTCGACAGGAAAGCAAAATATTACAGTGATTGAATCACATTGGATGAATCATTTTAGATACTGAATGGGTCGTGGAACAGGCTAGAAGGTTAGATGACTTGTCAAGGTTATTTCCAGCTCAATTTTTTATTTTACTACGATTTGTAGCATTGGTCAAGTTCATTATTAGAGTTTGAATTTCTCACCTGCCTTGCCTTATGGCCTTGGCAATATTGTTCTCTTTCTGTGCTGCCAGCAAGTCCTGACTAACTGGGGAGGTCTGGAAGGCTTCGTGTGATTTTGAATGGACACTTTTTATCTGCTTTGACCAACAACAAGCTGTTTGTAGGAGAACTTCCTCACATCTGACTTAGTCTGATTCTTTACTGAAATTTCCTTACTAATTCAACCCTCCAGGTAATGTTTTTTTCATTCCTTCTCACACTACCTTATCCCATTCTCAGTATATATGGACCGGTTTAACTCAGGAAGGTGTGAGAAGCTGCATGGGGAGAGATAGTGGACGGTTTTTGGGTAATGCATGAGGACCAAGTGTTTTACATCTGCAGCTTTACACGGGACCTTCAACAAGCCACTACATCTCCCTGCTAACACATTTCTTCCATTTTCCCCCAAACCTGCCACGTGGAGATCATAGAATCATGGAACAGCTTGGGTTAGAAAGGGATCCTGAAGATCATCAAGAGATGTTGGAATAGATTCAGCTCTTCAAGAAATTATCTGGGAAAAAATCTTGAAATTATTTAGTTACTTGATTGAAAGTTTATTTTTAATCTGAGTTTCTATCTCAGTATTTCCGGTTCTTTTCTTTTTTTTCCTCTCATCATCTCTCTGTGTTTATTATCTGGATGTCATGTTTTGCACTGAGCTGGGAAGTGAAAAAGCTGCATTTGAAGTTCCTTTCCAGGTGTGTGTCTGCAGCTGATGAAGATTTCTCAGGAAAACTATTTCTCCTCATTCATTCTCTCTCATAGTTAGCTACAATATCACTTTCCAGCTCTCAACCTTAGGAGAAGTAGCATCTCTTTGAATTTCTGATGCCTGTCAGCTTTGGGTAGATGCTGAGAAGATGAATATTGGGAAGTCAATGAGAGAATCATTTAAGGATCTTGAAAACGAGAGACGTGTGAGTGTCAGGAAGTAATTTGTTTTCTGAAAGCATAATAAACCTGCAGGATAAACTTTCATCTCCAGCGATCACAGCAAGGTGGTGGTGGTGATATCTAAGAATAGACAAGCAGATTTCAGTGTAACAGGATTGCTGGAAAAGCTAAATAAAAAGAAATACTTGGCATTACCATCGAGGCCAGATAACAGGCCAGATCTTCACTGAGCTGCAAAGGCAGCAGAAGCTTTGACAGGTGCAAGTGAATATTTATGTGAGTGATTCACTACCTCTCTCTGTTTTGCAAAAGCCATGGCTGAACTCTTAAAAGAGGCCTATGTGTGCCAAAAAGGCCTCTATGTACATTCTAGGGCTTCTACTAAGACATTTCAAGGAAAATACTAATTCATCAGCCCTGAAGTGTTTCCTCTAAATCTTGTTAGGCTTGATGAACTTTGCTGAATTCAAGACAGGGTTTCCATGGAAACTTTTCAGTTTTATTTTTCATCACCATGCTGCTGAGGAACACAGCTCTGAGGCAAATCAGCCATGTGGTTTAACCAAGGGCTCTTTCCTGGGATCATGGAATGCTTTGGTTTGGAAGGCACCTTCAAAGATCATCTTGTGTCAAATCCCCACCATGGGCAGGGACAACTCCCACTGGGACAGGTTGCTCCAAGCCCCATCCAACCTGCCCTTGAGCTCTTCCAGGGTGAGACATTCAAAAATTCTCTGGGCAACCTCTTCCAGTGCCTTACCACCCTCACAGGGAAGAATTTCTTCCTAATATCTCATCTAAACCTGCCCTCTGTCAGCTTGAAATTTTTGACCATCATCCCCATCTTTACAGGCCTCGTTAAAAAGTCTCTTTATCAAAAAGTCTTTTTCTTCATGATCCGAAGCTCAGGGAGATATCAGACCTCTTGGATGGTCTTGAGATAGAGAAACTATCTTTTTCTGGGGTATTGAGCTGCTGTAAAATGTTGGGAAGGTATTTTTACTGACTATAGGTATAGGAGTCAGGTAACACTTGTGGACTGAAAGCAATTAAAATGAAAAATTATTGTTCCAGATCACCTTTGAAGCCATAACTTTACTGAGCTGTCTGAAAGTTCACTCAGAGCATCCAGTACACACAGTGATGTTCTACCCTCATCCAAATTTCCACAAAGTTGAGTTTCCCAAGCAGTGCTTGTCCTGGTGGCTTTTATCAGTATTGAGCTTTCCAAATGAAAGCACAGATTCTGAAAATAATGATAAAAAAATAAAATAAAGAGACTACAGGTCAACTATATTAGCAAATATGTACTTATTCTATGTATGTTTAAAAATAAAATCCCATTTTTAAAAGGCTGTAATTGTTCTTCTCATTGGCAGTCAACTTCTCAGTTTTCATTTGGATTGTACTGCATTAGGGAGATTACTGCAGGCTGACATTTTCAGAGTAAAATCACCGATTTATCAGTGAAAGAGAGGGGAAAATAAAGGATTCTCAGGACTCTTCCTTCTATCTGAGTAATCACTCCATGGGATGAAACGAGGGTTGGAGGAAATGAGCAAACCAAAGGGGAAATGGTTTTGTGGTAGGGCCACTGAGTGTTTGCAGAGCATACTCTGATGTAGTTGTCACATACAAATGACAAAGTCCTTGATGTCACAGCACCAGACTTTAGGGACCCTCCATGATAATCTGATAAGGACACTGCATATGTCTGTGAAATGAACTAGAAGGTGAAAGTGCGCCTGAGATGAAATCCATTGAGAAGCATTTTTTTTCTGGGAATTTTGGCTGAAAGGATAACCTGTAAAAAAATTATTAAAATACACAAGTCGAGTCCTGGAGTCTATACAGAGTAAAAATAAAATTCCATGGTGGAAATGTATTTCAATTTCCTCAGGAGAATTATTCTTCCTATAAAATTTTTCATTCCCTCTCTGTATCTTTCACTTGATGAAAAACTTTCAAGAATCTCTACCTTTGACTCCAACAGAGTGAAAAACCAAAATCTGCAGGGACAGCACACTTCTGAAAAAACGAGATGAAATTTTTGTATCAAAGACAATAATTAGATTAAAGTGTCTGATCTGAGACAATGAAAATCAGTGAAGATTGCCCCAAATATTTCTGTGCTTAATTCTCCTCATCTTCACTGTGAAGATGAAGAGCTAATATCACATTTTATTCCTCAGTTATTTACATGCTTTAAAATCTATTAGATTATAAAATTTATATCTAAGTATATTTAATATAAATTTATTTTTTTCTCATCAACTCCTAGACATTTCCCAGTTTCAACAGAATTGTGTCTACTTTGGATCTCTTTCCAATATTGTACAAAACTCTATTGCAATTAGATTTGCACCAAAAAAAAAATATTGAGGATGAAATTAGATCGATTTCCTTTTCCATCCAGTCTAACCTGGGTACCTCTCTAAGGAACATGGACATCCAAGGACTCTCAGGAGTCTGTGAAAAAAAATATTTCCAGTAGACAATAATGTCTGTCTCCTGCCCTAATCACAGACCAGGAGCTGACCCTGCCTCTGTTAGACAGGAAAAATTCAGGATATACTTTAAAGGATCAACAGTGTTTAATGATGAGTTATTCCACGTGGAAACTCCAATCAGATGGTGTAAGTCCCCTCACAACTCACAGCTTTCAATTTGTGATGTCATTCATATGCTCCACTGGAAACTGAATGACAACACCCTCATTCTTACCTGCAAATTTAAAGAGAAAAATAAACTTATGAGTTTTTCTTGACCCGTTTTGCCTGCAAGTAGCAATGCCAGCAACTGGCAGGGGAGTGATTATAATTCTACTGATGTTCCTTAAAACTGAATGTTGGAAAGATTCTCTTTATCTTCTGAAAAAGAAGGAGACATGTTTTCAGATACAAAAAAAGGCCATACTGACTTAGGAAGTTCATTTTGTTATTGGAGATACTGCACTCAGTAGCATAGAGGAGTATTACTGGAGCAAGAGAAATTTGTAAGAATTCATTTTTCCACTGAGGCTGCCATATATTCTCTCTTGATCCAGTTCACTGTTAAGATCCATAAACACTTGGTTTGGCAAAACTAAAAAGCTGTCGTGTGTCAGTGGGATGGAAGGAGAAGTAAAAAGTGGGGCCAAGAAAAATCTGTGTTTCACAGGTTGTGAGGGTGGTGGGCACAGGGTGCCCAGAGAAGCTGTGGCTGCCCCATCCCTGGAAGTGTTCAAGGCCAGGCTGGACAAGGCTTGGAGCAACCTGGGATAGTGGAAGGTATCCCTGCTTGCAGAGGGTTGGAATGAGATCATTTCATGGTCCTTTCCAACCCTAATTATTCCACGATTCTCTGATAAGATTCCATGTAGCTATGATGCAAGGAAAGACCATTACTATTTTTCATTTATATATACATACACATCAAAGTTCTACTGTGATTATGTAAATTCATGTGAATACTACAGGTACTTTAGAATCTGAGTTTCTGAAGATTTCCATTTTTTAATACAGTGTCCAAAAAGTAATAGTAAAAAGGAAAAGAATGGACTAAAACCTGTCATCTGATTCAATTGACGTCAGAGCCATTTTCCCAAGAGGGTAAAGCTCACCACAAGGCCAAAAGCCAGCTGAAGGCTTAGTATCACTTCAAATCCCTCCAGAAAATGAAATTTCACTGATGGGTAAGTCTCAGAGCAAGCTTTTACACAGTGGGGATTTTCGCAAATGTGGAGGTTTTATTCTTTTGTGCTTTCTCAGTGACCTTTGACTAAATGTGTCTTTTCTGCAGCAATCAAGCAACATTAGGAATAAAACGGGGAAGATAAAAAGCACCTTGAGGACATTTGTTTTTATTGCAAGGTGTCCCATTCCCTGCCATCCTGGGAAAATGAAGCCTGGGAGGGATAGCAGCAGAAACAGCACTTTATTGAATTGGCTCTTCCCACTCCCATTTTGTAACAATGAGGGATGGAACACAAATTTTAACACAGAGACAATTCGTTTTGGCATAAATACACAGCTTTAAAAATTAATAAAAAGCTATATCAAATATAAAAGTGATTTACCAAGCACAATATATTTTGTCACCTGTCACCTTTATGCTTGCATACCTGCTCACTCTCTCTCATTGACTTTTATGCTTTCTATATACTAAATACTCTCATGATCCTACAATAGACTTCACAGGGTTTGACAGCCAGAGACTTTTGTTACATTACGTAATTTTTTTTTCTCGGTTTTCTTTGGTAGTTATTTAGGGGAATAATTCAAATCTCAGTTTTATCCTGCTCTCATTTACAGACACTTGCAGTCAGTCACCTTGGATACTTGTCTTGTTCGTTATTTATCATCACATGTGTGGTGATGTTTAATGCCAGAGGCAGAGATGGGCTCTCATTTGCCTTTTTCACACACAGAATAAAATATCTTAGTTCTTTTTCCACGAATACTGTAAATTTGAAGATCGATTGAACTCCTGTGTGATAAAATTCATGTCTTTATATAGCCTGAGTGTTCTGTAATACTTTTCAATCTCAGTACAAATGGTTTAGGGCTTAAATTTTTTGCAAATGGCTGCCATTTCTTGGGGGTTTTTTGCATTTATTTCAGTTTTGCAAAAAGAGGAATTTGAAGTGTTAATAATGGAGAGCTGTTTTTCCTCTCCATTAATGGAGCTAAGTGGTTTTGATTCTGGAAACTATTCTCACTGCCCGTCAAAGCTTTAGTGGAATGTACTAGGGAAACATTATATTTTTTAAATGAAAAGTAACTTCTAGAAAAGCATCAGATAAGCTTATAAGAAGCAATCCACCTGCCAACAAACAGTGTGATCTAGAATTGAAAGTTACATATATTATAAAAATTACAGAAACCCTGGCAGAAGTTACATTCATGGACATTCCCTCACCCTTAGTTATGTCTAATGTTATTTAAACTAGGCAAGCACGAACTCTGACTTTCTCTTTCTGAGAAAACAGTTTAGGAGCAGCAGCAGCCTTTCCCCTGCCTGTTAGGGATTGCTCAGCCCGCCCTGGCTGATGTCAGCCCCATTGCAGAGGAGCCTGTCACCCAAAAGGGTGAAGTTCCACATGGACCAGAGGTGCAGCAAGTCCCCTTTGATGAAAATCTCGTCTCAAACCCATGGAAAAGCATTGGTAAGTGACAGGCTTATCGATTTCCTGAATTCCAAAACTCTGAATCCAGCCTGGGAGAGTTTCACAATTGCTGGGTGACCCAGTGAACTGATGGAGGTTTTTCCCAAGCTGGTGCTCTCATGGTCCCAGAAAACATTGGTGACAGGAAACATTGGATATTCAGGCTGTGTTTGGAGCTGGCATCTGCTTCCAACCTTGGGTACACCTTTTTAGGTTAGGTACGGACGGGTGGCTCAGCAACAGAAGTACAAGGGTCATTCCTGTTGTCCTTTCTCATCCTCTCCTGCAGTTTGCTCCCCCTCCACACTGCATTGCACCTCTGCATGTGAATTCATGCATCTGAATTCCAGCCAAATCTTTCTTTTGTGTTTAGGTACCAGAAAGAAAATGGGAGATTGTAGAATCACAGAATGGTTTGGGTTGGAGGGCACCCTAAATATCATCTAATTCCAACTTCCTCTGCCATGTGCCCCATCCAACCTGGCCCTGAACACTTCCAAGGATGGGGAATCCACAACTTTCCCTGGCCAACCAGTTCCAGCTCAGTTCAACCACTGCTAAGTAAATCCTCTCCTCAGCTTTTGCCTGTGTGGAGCTTTTCTGCCACAGAAGTTTGCCAACAGAAAATTAGCCTCCAAACATCCTCAAAACCAGCTTGATGCAGTGCAAATTTTGTCTGTTTGGTGTCAGCTGCCTGCTTAATCCTGAGAGCAGCTGGGAAAATGCGTGTCTCAGGGTATCACTTCCCTGTAGCCACTCTGATTGTACCAAACATCAAGGGGTTCAACCATAAATACTGAATGCTGGAAGAAGACACTGACTGAAGGCAGGGAATCCGTAGAAAACAAATACATCGCCCTCATGAAGAGCACTCAAGTCAATTAAAGGATCTCGTCACAGTTAGAGCTAAATTGCTCGTGTCCAACATATAGTTTTGAGTCATTAATTTAAAAAGGATGGAGCAGGAAAGAGAAGATCACTTAGTCCTGGTGATAAAGGAAAACTGAAAATTTCAGGACATGCTAACAGCAAAGAGCATGCTGGTCTTCCTTTACCTCTTTCTAGTATCATTAGGCATTAAAATTCAGGGGCTGAGGTTGATGAAGTCTGAACTTGGTATTTCAGTGGTGCCATTGAAGAAGATGGTGCTACAGTGGTGTGGGAGAGACCTAAAGCCTTTAGCTTCCACCACCCCCATGAATTAACCTCAGGGGACGAGGTAAAATGTAGGAAACTCTGGAAATCTGGTACTTCTCTCCCAAGCTTCACTGCAACTGCTCTTTGGAGGAGAGCAATGAAGGAAAGTGATGGCTCACTGCATGTTCTGGGGACAGGGAGGAGGGGTGACAAGGACAGGGATGAGGGGTATCATGCAGATGTCCTCGGATCCCAGCTATCTTCATCACCTGTGGTGAAATTGTGAGTTTAGAAACTTTGTGTGATCCTACTGGCTTGGATTCAACCCCTGGTCTAACGTAACTATTTATTCAATATGTTTCATATTGAATAAATTCCATATTCATATTCAATATGTTCAATAGCTGTCATGCAGATCTTTGTTTAGAAATTATAACTTGTATATTGAGCAAGACAAATGGAGAACTAAGGAAGCAAAACACAGTCCCTGCTTTTTCCAGTTTTATATTTACAGATATAATATATACTAATGGGAACAGTTCCCTGAAAGCTGACACCTGAGTCTAGTGAACACCTGTGCTTAGATTTTCAATCCCCATGATAAATTTTGCATGGGATTGTGGTAACTACTATAGCTGGAGCAGGAAGGTGTTACAACAGCTTGATTTTTTCAGCACCTTCATTTCTTAGTGATATTTAAGAACCTAAATATTTAAACACGGGATGCCATTACAGTCTAGATCGGGATTTTTGTAGGACTTCTCTTTTTCAGCCCAAGATACCCAGTGGTTTTGCTCTCAGCATATTTGGTGATTTCTTCTGTTTCTATTGATGCTAGCACTGCTTAGGCTACAAGACTGTCTGAAATGTTGTGTTTATCCTAGTGATAGGTTGTAGATTTTCCATTAGCATCAACCTTTAATGAACAGTAAACATCTAGGACTTACCTGAAGAGCAGGCAAGGACAAAGATGAGATGCCTTTATGGGTAATTAACTCATGGTGAAATGATGAGCAGCCCAGGTCTGACTATATTACAGGTTAGCCCTTTTATTTCTTTCCCAAAGGAAACACCGTGGCTTTTTTAATTCCTCAAAATAAGTCAGTGTGACAGTCAAGTACTGCAGACTTTAAGCCAAAAATATTTTTGGTTTCTGTGGGTGTAGCCCCTGCTTTGGGGGCTGTAAAAGAACTTCAAGACTGGTCCTGATCTCTTGAATCATTTTCTCTGTGGTGTTTTGCCAGACAGATTGTGGACTGTGGCTTGTGTCACAATAATAAATGCCAGACATTTCTCATGCAGATAGTGTCTCATGGGAGCTCTTAACAGGAAAAATGAAAATCTAAATACATGGGCACTTCAGTTGAGGGCAGGAGTGTTGATCTCCAGCAGAATACAAGGTGACCTCGTCTGATGGAAATGGAGCTTGGAGGGAAGCAAAGTGCTTTTTCTTTTGGTTTTTTCCTTTTCTCTGGTTTTTGATCTGCGTTTTAAGGCTCCAGTTCCGAGGCAGAAATGTAATTCTTGTGCATTTTCCACATGATTATGTGCTTCAGTACAACCACAGCTTTCATTAAATGGAAGCCATGTTCTTCAAATTGCAGCAATTTGGCAACCTCTCCCAAAATACTGTCTGGCAAGGGTGAAGCAGAGGCTTTTAAGATTTATTATGAAATGCATTGCCAAAAGGAACTTAGTACTGTAGAGTTTTGCTGCAGGCACACCTGAATCTGTGGAAAAATAGGACTACTATGAGGCTTTTATGATCTTAGTGGGCAGAAGAATCCACAGCCAGAGAAGCAGTGACTACAGCTGCCATGACAAGTAAATACCACAATAAATACCACAAAAAATTATACTTTGTAATCATGCACCACATTTTGTAACATATATTAACAACATTTATTTATATTTTCTGCAGTTTAGTCTTTAATGTTTTTAAGGAAGTTTTTTTGATCAAGATGCTAAAAATAAAGTCCCAGCTCAGTGAAATATTTTACTGTAGTTCCTGTGGCCAGTCTAGGGGATTGTTGTCATGTTTGAGTAAATTCTTTTACAGTTTGAAAAATTCTGCTGTGCAAGATAGTGGAGTTTAATGGCTTCACATTCAGCCCACGGACAGGCAGTACACAGCCACAGAAAAAAAACAGTGTCTGAGATTATAATAGGAGGAAGACATAAAAGAAGGATTCAAGTAGAAGGAAAAATGTTTCATGTAGACACCAATATAATGATTGTAACACCTACAAGAATGGTTCCTACCCACAAGTCATTCAAGTTATATTTCAAAGAAAATTGCATTTTTCCTCCTTCCTCAAAGCAAAGCTAGGCAGGGAAAAAAATTCCACTTAGAGGAATTCTATAATTTCCCACCGTTTTACTATTTGGAAATGGAGCAAATATATTCCATCTCAGTAAAACTTCTAAGAAAATGAAATTATAAAACAAAAAACTTTGGCTCTATACAGGCTAACTTTTGGAATTGCTTTTTAAAAAATTCATTTCTTCTGCACCAAAAGTGCATTTCCAACTGTTTCATTTTCCCTTTCCAAACAGAATTTTAGCTTCCTTTTCTTATTTCAGAATGTTTTCATTTAAATGAAAATGAAAGTGTATGATGAAAACATCTTGTGACTAAACAGCCTAACCAACTTTTTCAGAGAACCTCGTTAAGGCTTTTGAAGGTTTCATTCCAGCCCACACACTCGAGGAGCTTTGTGTGAGCTCCCTTTAGAGGAAGAAATGAAGAACTTGGGTGAATAACAATAAATTAGATTCGTAAACCCACATGTTTGCATCTTTCTCAGCAGGTTGCAGCTATTTCTTTCAGAACCTGGTCCTTTCAGTCAGATCTCTGTCATTGCAAAAGGCTGTCTAGAGAGCTTCACCTTCAAATTAGCCAGAAAGTGAATCTATTTTGAAGGAAACATAAAACTGGTGGCCCTCTCCCTCTCCCTCTCCCTCTCCCTCTCCCTCTCCCTCTTCCTCTCCTTTCCTGGGCAGGGGAGAGAGAATATAATGAAAGCCTCTCGGGGTGAGATAAGGACAGGGAGAGACCACTCACAGATTACTGTCGTAGGCTAGACTTGGGGAAATTTATTTAAATTATTATCAGTCAGATCAGACTGGGAAAATGAGAAATAAAACCAAATCACAAAAACTCTTTTCCTCTTCCCTTTCCTTCTTCCTAGGCTCAGCTTCACTCCAGATTTTCCCAATTTCCTTGTCCCCAGGGGCTCAAGGGGACAGGGAACGGGGATTACAGTAAATTCATCCCACATTGTCTCTGCTGCAGTTGGCTCCATCTTGCTGGTAAGGGTGGAATGAAGTTTATGAGTTCTTGAATGTCTGGAATCCTGTGTGAGGATTGCGATGCTCAAGTATCCATGAGGTAAGATGGGGAGTGTAATGAGGAGTGATTTGATTCAAAGTTGCCTTCATGCACTAGAGAAAGCCACATTAAGCAAAATCTGAGCCCCACATTTGTTTCAAGATGCTGACCTGCCATGAGATCTGGCTGTAATGTCTTGGATTTCTTGACTCTCCATTAAATAGATGAAGCATGACATGGAAATTCAGTTCCTGGATGGTCAGTGAAGAGGAAGTCCAAATATAAACTTATTTTGTTCTAAATTGCTATTGCTTCCATTGATGAAAGTGGTGTAGATCATAGCAGTCGTCAGAACAGGAATTACTGGCAGAACTACTCAGGAACTGTTTTAATCATTTGGAATCATTTGCAAAATTTTTTGAAAGTAGCAGTTTATCAGTATGGAGACATGAAAATTCTCAATTGAAAAAAAAATCTCTGGTCCAGGATAGAGTAAAACTACGTTGAGAGGGAGAGAAAACCATTGAAGGAAAAAATGGTATGGTATATTTGGCTCAGAGTTTTAAGCATATTCCCTGTATTTGTATAAAATAAGATGCGTGAGGCACAAAACAATCAGAAAAAAATTCTATGGGATGGTAGCTAGGTTTCTTTTCCTCTTAAACACAGCTCAGAGGGTGTCCAAAGGAGGATTTTAGATCAAACTCTTCACAATCTAGATTATTTAACAAGAAATTCTCTTAAGCAAGACAGTTGCATTTTCTCACATGTCATGTTCTAACCAGAAGATTGACAGATATGAAGTCAGTGAGCCACACCTAAGCTCATCTTGTTTTCCAGTCTAATTTTCACCTTCTTTGATGCAGCAAGGACTATTTTTATCTTTTTCCTCTGCAAAAGTGTAATCCTGCCCACCTCTGGGTCTGGAATGGCACCCTGTAAAACAAAATAACGAGGCACTTCCTTCCTCTACAAACTGTGCCCCAGTGGGAAACTCTTCTGCTATTTAAAAAGATTGAAATACTGGAACAGTATTTTTCTCATACCTTTGTATGAGCCAGAGGCTCTGCTTTAGGGACTTAAGCCCAAATGCTGATCTCCTCAGTCAATCTAATGATAGCTTCAAGTTCAATGAGAGTTGCTCATTTTATTACCACTCTTACTGCCACTGTTGTAATTATTTTGTTCATCCCACTGTCTCTAGAAAAACTCTGACTAGTTATTAATATCTCAAGACACATCTAAAACTTCCATCAGCTTCATTTGAAAGGAAAAGTGAGGTTTTTGTTTGTAACCGAGCCTGCCATCCTTTTCCATTTGGGTTTTAATTTCACTAGAATGTGTTGGGTTGCCATGGCAAAGCTCATCTCTTCCCTTCCTTATCTCAGTAGGTGCTTTGGAGGGGGAGGTGGTCAGAACAAGAGGTAATTTGTGCTAACGAACAGCTGTGTCCTAAGAACGTGTTCGTACAGGGCTCACTTTCAGGCTCCTCCAAAAAACACCCCCACAAGCAACGCAGCAAATTCTCAGCCAAGGGGATGCACAGAATTTTGTAGAAACTAAAGCCAGGCAATAAAAGGCCTGGATTCAGTTTTCCATGTTCCAAGCTGATAATGGTAGCCATAAACATGGGAATCAACAGACCAAACCCCTAAATCCTCGCTGGTCTCTCCCTGAGGTTAAGGGAAGAGCTCATGCAGGACACTGAGCCATGCCAATAGTCTGAGGTAACTGGTTAAATGATGCAGCAGAGAGAATCCTTTGTGATCCTGGGTTCATGTGGAGTCCTTCCCGGAAGAAATTTTGGAGCGAATTATATTTTTCAGTGTGACTTCCAGGATGCAGCTGAAAAGAGAAAAGCAACAAACAACTTATTTCATACTTAGGAGGAACATCTGGGTAATGATTCAACTTACCATGTGGAATAGTGCTGTGCTACTATTAGGTTATAAACACTTGAAGGCATGGAATTGCATTTATAACAAGCAACACTGAAATTTATGCGTATTTTCACAGAATTATAGAACAGTTTGGGTTGGAAGGGACCTTAAAGATCGTCTAGTTCCATCCCCCATGCCATGGACAGGGAACATTTTGCTTTCTTTCAATGAAAACTTCCACAGTCTTGTTTTGGTCTTTGAATACCTTCACTGTGACCATGGAAAATGAGGATACTCCAGTGAGTCATAGGCTAGACTTGATGATCTCAAAGGTCTTTTCCAACTTGGTTAATTCTGTGGTTCTGTGATATAAATTAATGCCTGTTCTGAGGATAACTTCAGGAGGATTTTAGAGATGAGATGGGGATCTGTAGGAAAACTTTATGCTTAGACATATTTTTCTCCACTTCCTGGGATGCCTGTGTTTTACTCACTGCTACAAGTAACAGGATTCTGAGCAGCAAAATATGCTGAGGGAGCTTTCAGACAAGTGGTCCCACTGCTATGAATGAAGAGCCAAATTCTTAGTCATGTTTATTTGCTGAGTTACTCTCCAGGCCAGTGAGGAATCAAAGAATCACTTGGGTTGGAAAGGGCATCTGGATTTCCCTAATTGAACCTTCTGCTAAAGACGAGGCTGATTTCCAAGGTAAACCTCCTTCCCCTTGGCTGGTGCAGCAAAATCTGCAAATATTTGTGATGTCACAGGCTCTCCAGCCCCTATATGTGTGCTTAACCATTCTGGTGATGAAGAATTTTTAAAAAATATTTCCAAACAGTGCTGAAATTTGTGGCCACTGCCTTTAGTGGGACACCTCTGAAAGGAGCCTGCATTTGCCTTCGATCTAACACTGCTAAATTCTGGGGAGATTGCAGTTAGTTATCCCTTAGCCTTGTCTTCTGGCTAAACAGGTTAAAATATTAAAAAAGCACCACTATCTAAGAAGAATATTAAGCTATTAGAGTGTGTCTGAAGGAGGGTAAAGAAGGTGGTGAAGGGTCTGGAGGTGAAACTATACAAGGAGCAGCTGAGGTCACTCTGTTTGTTCAGCCTGGAGAAGAGGTGAGACCTCGTTGCAGTTACAGTTTCCTCGTGAGGGGAAGAGAAGGGGCAGGCACTGATCTCTTCACTGTGGTGAGGAGCAACAGGACCCAAGGTAATGGCCTGAACTTGTGTCAGTGGAGGTTTAGGTTGGATATTTGGAAAATGTTCTTCCCCCAGAGGGTGGCTGGGCACTGGAACAGGCTCCCAGGGAAGTGGTCACAGCACCAAGCCTGAGGGAGCTCAAGGAGTGTTTGGAAAATGCTCTGAGGCACATGGTGTGACTCTTGGGGTTGTCCTGTGCAGGGCTAGGAGTTGGACTCGATGATCCTCATGGATCCCTTCCCACTCAGATATTCTATGATTTTGTAAATCCCTGTCTTAGCTTCTCCACATAAGGGTCCACTGCTGACCCATCTGCAGCTTGTTCCCCAGCAGAAACCCAGGTGAGAGAAAACAACCCTGCTGAGATTCTCCCTGCCTGACCTTACAAAATGCTCTGTCCATCACAGTGCTCCAGCACAGCGAGCCTCCTCCAAACCCCTGTAATTCCAATGTCATAGCTCCAACCTGCACATGGGTTCCTCATTCCTCGTTTGTTTCTCGTGCTGGGTGTGTTCAGGTACTCGAGATGCCTTTCATCAAGGAACAGTCACAGATCACCTTCTGCTGCCCTGTGCTTTGCTTGCTTCCTCTCATCCACGCTTTTCTGATTATCCCAGGGTGTTGCTCTCCCTAGCCCAGCAAGCTGAGTTCAAAATCCTTCTTGCCAGGATAGCAAGTCTCTTTCCAAAAACGCTCTGGTCTGTCCTTACTCTTTGAAGCAGATCCAGTTGTCACAGACTCTCAGCTGTTTAAGGGAAGATTTTTTTCCGTGTCTTTTTAAAATTAAGCCTCTCCAAACCGCACATGCAATTTCAGACGGTGAGGCTGAAGTGCAGCCATTAATGACTAATGAGGAACTGAGGACTGACCTGCAGGAGACCTCCAAATTGAATATTTTCTTTTCAGATTTAACACGATTAAACAAATTGGTTTTGTGTCCCATCACTAGGCTTTACGAGAGAATTATTTTCCTGCTGCTCTGTCCAAACCCACAGAGACTAATTTAGATAGCATTAATTGGTAATTTCCCAGATCAAAGTCTTTAATCAAATCAATAAAGATACACAGTCTGCAGTGTGCTGATTATCATTCATTGACATAAAATATTATTTGTCATGTCTACCTTGATAATGACATCAGAGGAATACCAAGACCAACAAGGAGAGATGTCCTGATACCTTATAATATGTTGATTATGCAAATAGTTTCCCTAAATTATTTGCTTGCCAGGGCATGGGGGTTCTCCTTGCTGCAGGCTTCCTTCAACTCCAAGATTTATTGGTAGCCTAAACGTATATAAATTACTGTCAACAACCTCAGTGATTATTTTTGCAAAAGTTGCAATTCCTATGGAGATATTTCAGGAATGACATTATTAATTATTTCGTTGTGGAGAAAGGGGAGGGGCTAAAAGGCTGAACAAGTAATTGTCGTTTATCTTAAGAGTGAGTGGTGTGAAAAGTGACCCAATTTACATGGCAGGAGCAGCTGTATAGCTACATGGTTTTCCTATATCAATACCAAATCTTGATTTTTTTCCTGTTCAAAGGGGAAAATTTGATCTAAAAGGTGTTGGCTTACTGCTTCTTGATAGAAACACCAACCGGTTAATTGGATGGATCCAACCCTCTAAGCCTTTTAGAGAGAAGGGACCAAATTCACAGGGAAGGACACAAAAAGAGCTTTTGCAGAAAACAGGTGAAAACCACGTTTGCATGTGATCTGCCCTTTCCAACCCCTTAGACATCTATTTTCCCACATTTATTCTTCCCAAACCACCCTTCCATGCCTTAGGGTGTTCCTCACCCATAACACACTGTAACACCATAGTGGAAGGTGTTCCTGCCCAGGGCAGGAGGGGTGGAATGGGATGATCTTTAAGGTCCCTGTTAACCGAGGCCATTCTATGATTCTATGGTAACTTTTTTGCCTAGATCCAGCATCAGCCATAATTCCTTGGTCCTATACATTACTTTCCACCTGTGGATCTCAAAGCACATCCAGAAGCCAAAGCAGGGAAGGAAGGTAACCCATCCTTGACATGAATCCTTAGATCCCAACTCAACAAACCTGCTCACACATTTCATCATCCAGTTATTTATTTTTTTATTTCTAGTCTAACATTTGTGAACATGTCAGTGAAATTCTCCATTCCTTTGGCAAACCTGCACCTGTGGAAGAAAAAGTGTTTTCTGCTCTGTTTTCTTTTGTTTGTGCATTCTACATTTGGGAACAGGGTGGGGAATCAACAGCTCTGTGAAGACCAGCTGCTTGCAGCATGCTTCCCTTGCAGCTTTCAGTCAGGAATCTGACAGCTTCAGTTATTGTGATGGAGAAATAATGAGGTGAGAAAAGACTTGTCAAAAAAAAGATCGGATCTCTTCTTCCAAGGAAGTAATTTACTTTTTGTGTGTTCTGTGGCTCCCAGAGACAAGAAGATGTAAGGACTCTAGTTACAGGGAGAAAGTCTGTATTTCCCTAAACCAAGGCAATTACCAAAATAAAACAGAAAAATATGGTAAATTGTCTGCCCAAAAAAAAAAAAAAAAAAGAAAAATTGTGTCAAAAAAAAAAAAAAAAAAAAAAAAAAAAAGCCCTATTAGTTTTGTTATGACTAATTTAATTAAATGTGGCTGTTAACAGCACTTAGACTATAGGTGACTATAGGTGATCAGATCACCATGGCTTGCCTTTATTGTTAAAGGGGAAAGAGTTAGCAGTGTTAATGGATTTTAAGGCTAATTTACCTCATCCTAAAACAAATTCCTCTATTTGGTCAGGTGAATTCCCCCCTAAATGCTTGGATGCTATCAATCACCATAGATACATGGTGCCAACTAAGAGATTCCATGGGAAACTGGCAGATCTGATGTAGGATCTCTGCACTATTAACTGGATCCAGGAGGTGAATCACCCCAAACCAGGCCAGGAGACACTTCAGAGACAGAGTCAGAGAAGTGGGGATTTGCTTTATTCGGCACCGGGTGTGTGGGGGATCGCTCCTCCGAACACACACACCCCGGTGCTCCTTACAACACACTATTATGGGTTAACTTATGAATATTTATTACATTCTTTAGGACAGGCGTGGTTATACAAATTATTTCTTGAAAGTTATTAATATCATTAGCATGCATGCCACGCATGCGCTGTGCACTCTGGTGGTCACACTGAGGAAGGCTCCTCTTCTTCCTCGGGGGGTCTTTTGATGAAGGCTGATAGTCTTCATCACGATGCACTTTTCACCTTTCTCCCTGGGGCATTCATAGTCCTTTGAGGAATGATTCGGTAATTTCTGAGATGATCCTTGCCCCCCCTATCTTGACAAGATTAGGGCGAGCCCGGCTTTTTTAGGTTTTGTAATTAACATTTGCTGTCAGAGCTAACATTTGCAATTAACATTTGCTGTTAGAATCAACATTTGCTGTCTCCTAATAGTTAACTGTGCTTACATGAGTTAGTTATTGACCACCTCTCTCAGAGGGATACCCTAATGCACCTAAAATAGCACTAAAACCTTGTGTTTGTGCATCTGAAACATGCAAAAGTTCACAGCTACTAAAGAAACCTGACCCTGCCTTGAATATATATATTTCTTTATCTATCCAGCCTGGCACCAAAAGGATAGAAGTTTCAGGACCTGGGATATTCCCCATGGATGTTTTTCATACCCCAGACATCCACAGGAGGAACCTCAGGGCATCTCACACAGCACCAGGTCACCTTTGCTGAGACAGCTGAGCCTCCCTCAGCTGATGCAGTGGAGTATGGGAGAACACTTCAGATGCAGCACTGCAGGTGGGGTCTCACCAGAGCAGAGCAGAGCAGAGCAGAGCAGAGCAGAGCAGAGCAGAGGAATCACCTCAAAAGCATATTTTTAGACACATAATTATGTCCCTTGTGGTTTTCCAGATTATTGGTTGGTTGTATGCAGTGGGCTGGTCTGACTGATTAGTTCTCCATGCACCACGACACACATTTAACCACTGATGCATATCTGCTGTGAACACCTAGATTTCAAGCTAGGTGGATTCCAGTTAATCTGGATTTAAACACTGAAAATTAGTTGAGATCACCCACAATGTACGTGACTGGACCAACAGAGTTACCTACACTTTACACAGCTAAAAAATGGTGAAAAGCCTTAAAATTTCAGGACTAAATTTTAGACACAGTCAACTTAGTAAAACAGTCCCCTGATAAATCTGGTCGTTTACATATCTTAACTCTGGGATTCTCCCTTGAGAAGATGGAAATATAATTTCAAAGAAATAAGTCATCATCTTAAATGGTGCTTGAATGTTGAGTCACCCTCCATTGCATCATCACTGCTCCATGAAATGATGATGCTGAGGGTACTTAGAGCCATGTTTAGAAAGAAGGTTCAACACTTTTTTAGCATTCACAGCACTGGAAGTGCTAGACAGACACAGTTTTGGGGATTTTTTTGGACCTTCTCAATTTGGCATGTTACATATGGAAAGAAGATACACTTTTCATTTGCAAATGAAGCGCAGGCACCTTTGAACGTGCACATTCTCCTACATATGTGCCTGACTTTTGCACGAGCATGATTAGCAGAACCAATCCACGTTCTTTATGCTTTGCACACAAACCTGAGACTCCCTCTTGAACTGCAAATATTCCCTGAAGCAGTATTTACACTTGCAAAACAAGCGGATTGTCGCTATGTCCTACAAGCCTTATCCCCAGTCAAGGAAACATGGCCAAGTGGAAAGAATAAAATTGTTTCCTGTGCTCCACTTGCATGATAAATTCTGACTTGTATTTTCAGCTTGCCCTTCTTTTTGTTCCCACACCTTTGGACTTTGTCTGGAAGCAAAATCTATCCCTTTTCCCATCCCTTCTTCAGATATAATGTTTCAAAAGAAAACACTGGTACCTATCCCTTGGAAAGCCATTTCTGTGGACAATTGGTGGCACTGCTAGTGACATTTTCATCTCCAATTTTTGCTTTTGTTCCTCCCCAGGTTCACTTAACTGCATTTATGGAAAATGTTGAATGAGCACAGGAGTGAGAGATGCCTTTAAAATTCCAGCATCCAGCCTCATCACCCAGCAGCACAGCTTTAAGTGATATGCCACTGCAATTACATAAGCAGCCGTATTGGATGCTCATTATCATGCCTTAATTGTCCAATAGTTTTGATCAATGCCCGATTTCCTTGGTGCTGACTGTTGTGACTGCAAAATAAAAACACAGTTTAGGAGCTGTTGTGAGTACATCTGCTTAGTGATTTCTTCACTTGTGAACACACACATGTGTGTTTATGTGTGAGAGACAGAGCGTGAGCAGCCAGAGCAGCTGCCTGCCAAAATGTTCCTTGCTTGCAGCTGCAGAGAAGAGTCAAAGGAGCCCGGGCTAATCTTCCCACAGTGGCTTAAGAAGTCATCTGTCAGTCATCAGCCTGTGATCAGATCTGTCCCCTGGCTGGCAGCCTGGAGGGTGGATTCCTGTGCCAGCGCAAAATGTGGCCATTGTGCTTTGCTCTCAGTTTGTGAATGGCTGCAGGCTGGAGGAGGGGATTTGACAGAGGGTTGTACTGCAAACCTGTGCTCCTTGTCAGCCCTGCTCTGGGTGCAGAGTGGCAGAGCAAAGAAGTGCCAATCTGTTGCAGGAAGAGCTGCCAGGACTTATTTGTCAGTATCTGTGGCCTTCCCAGGACTGTTCATTTGCTATGCTTACACCCTGGTAAAACCACTGACGAGCCAAGGGAGGAGTGCATGCCAATCACAGAATCATTAAGGTTGGAAAAGACCTCCAAGGCCATTGACTCCAACCTTTGATTGATCCCCACCTTGTCAACCAGACCAGAGCACTGAGTGCCACATCCAGCTGTTTCTTGAACATTTCCAGGAATGGGAACTCTACCACCTCCCTGGGCAGCCCCTTCCAATGCCTGACCATCCTTTGTGTGAAGGAATTCTTCTTGATGTCCAGCATGAACTTCCCCTGGAGAAGCCTGAGGCCATGTCCTCTCATCCTGTTTCTTGCTGCCTGGGAGAAGAGGCCAAGACGCACCAGGCTACAACCTCCTGTCAGGGAGTTTTAGAGAGCAGGAAGATCTCCCCTGAGCCTTCTTTTCACCAGGCTAAACAAACCCCGCTTCCTCAGCTGCTCCTCATAGGAGTTACTCTCAAGACTCTTCACCAGCTTTGAAATGAAGAATAAACCAGAGTAGACACTGTAATAGGATAGAGAGAGGACATTGAGCTGGAAGGACAAGAGAACCAAACAGGACAATCAGTTGAGATTGGTTTACACTC
The DNA here is from genome assembly GCA_013397175.1 of Platysteira castanea. Classification (NCBI taxonomy): domain Eukaryota; kingdom Metazoa; phylum Chordata; class Aves; order Passeriformes; genus Platysteira; species Platysteira castanea. The sequence goes on along the minus strand of VYXC01011101.1, from coordinate 785,634 downwards.
TTTCAAAGGTGAAGCACACAGTGAATGCACCAATTGTCACCTGTTACATACAGAAAGTCTGTGGTACTCACTCCATTGCAGGATATTCAATGGCAACAGACTGTGAACGCAATTTAAAAAGCATCCTTTCTCTCACAGCAGCACTGTCCTAGGTTACAGTGTAAGATGTACCCAAAAGATTGTATTCTATTCACCATCTTCATAAGCTGTTAAAACCGGTGGGACAGTGTCCCCCACCTCCTTGATAACTCACCCCTGATAAACTCGTGGGGTTATCTCTTGTTAATGGGCCAGTTGTTAACTCCAGGTGGGGCAGAGTTCTTTATCTCTCCCATGACCCATCGTCCCTCCAGGGCGATATCTTCTGTTCATGGGCCATCACCGTGTGACTGATAAGATTACATCCTACTGTGAGATGCTCCGCCCAGAGGAAGGAGCCAGGCGTTCCATTCTGGATATAAGCTGAAACTTCGAACATCAGAGGCAGGCTTTCCCACTGGATTCCCAGAGGAAGACCAGACCGTTCTACACTGCTACTAGACCTTCAGAGGAAGACTAGACCTTTTCTACAGAGTCACTGCCTCAACAGAACCATCACTCCAGGAGGACTGCAGCCACCATTTGATTGGACTGCTGCCAACCCCCTGACTGTCAGGGGGTCAGGTTTGTACTCTGACTCTGTCAGTGGGTTGTTTTTCTGTACTATTAAATTTATTTTATTTTTCCTATTAAATTGTATTTCTGACTTGAAGTCTCTCACTAGTTTGCTTTCAAACTAGCACAAGCACCTAAATACAGCTCAGGATGATGCTTGGCAAAGGAATACCATCCCTTGATTAAAACATCCCACTTTCCTTTAAACTAAGGAGTCATCACCGACTTCTCAATCCACTTACTAGAGCTGAGAGAAATTCAGAATATCCTTTGTATGATAAATGCTGGTTTGTTTTGAAGAAAAACATCATTGTAGACTGGAATGAATATTTACAATGAAAAGTAAAAATCCACAAGGAAAAAGAAAGTTTTGAAACTATGGCTTTGTTTTTTTTTCAATTTCAACTTTGCAACATGATAAATTATATCTTTACATGTGATGGATTATAATGAGCAACACACATTTCAAAATGAGAACTAATTAAAAAACAAAAACAAACAAGCCCTGCAATGAGCTGTTAGAGCTGAAAATCTCCCAGCACAGCGTTTTCAAACAGCTGTACTGCTAAACTGCCTGTTCCCTTGACAGCGAAGAACAGACAGAAAACTCCTGCTAGAGTTCTACTAATGCAGCCTCGGGTAATGTGCAACCACCAGAGAGGCAGTGGGAGAGACAGGGCTACAGGAAACAGGGCAGGCTGTTCAAAGACAGGGCTTTAGGTGCAGGTGCATGGGCATTACTGGAGAAGTGACATTCAGCACAACAAATGGATCCACGAAGGAAACTCTCTCAGGGAGGACATTACTGATATGCATCCAAAGATAAAAATAGCAGCTGATATTATCAACTTATTCAGGAACGAGACCTTTTCTGGGTCTGTAGTGGCAATGATTGCTTCTCTGCTGGAAGGATTTGATCTTCAGACCTCAGGCAGGTGTGCACCACCATGCCTTAGGATAAGCACCATGTTGGATAGCCTGTTGCAATGAACTCACCTATGACAGGGCAAGAGTCTGAGCATCCTCCCGCATTCCAGAGTACCCAAAGGACTCTGCTTAGGCACCACAGCTGTTCTTGTGCCATAAGGACTCATTCCTGTGCCCACAATCCAGAAAATACTAACATTATTTGGAGCACAAGTCTGATGAGGAGTGGCTGAAGGACCTGGCGGGGGGAGCTCAGCACAGAAAAAAGGAGGCTCAAGTGGACGTTATCACTCTATAAACCTTCCTGAGAGGAAGTTGTCACCAGGTGAGGGTCAGTCTCCATTCCCAGGTAACAAGTGAAAGAGGAAATAGCTTCAAATATTGCCAGGGGAAATTAAGATTGGATACTAAAACAAAAATTTCTTCACTAGAAGGGTGGTCAAGCATTGGAACAGGTTTCCCAGGGCAGTGGTAGAGTCACCATCCCTGGAAGTGTTCAGAGAATCTGTAAATGTGGTGCTTGGGGACATGGTTTAGTGCTGGACCTGGCAGTCCTGGGTTAATGACTGGGCTTGAGGATCTTAGAGGTCTTTTCCAACCTTAATGATTCTGGGATCCTGTGATCTGTAGGAACAAGTTTGGTGGAGAACACGGAAGCCAATAAGTGAGAGACAATTAATAATGCAAAGATACCTGAGCTGGAATAGCTTCCATCAAAAACAGAGAGAGAGAGAGAGAGAGAGAGAGAGAGAGAGAGAGAGAGAAACCAAATCTTTCATTTCTATTGTTTCCCTTGGCAGGACCTTAGTTTTCAGCATGGGCTAATGTGACAGGAAATCAATGTAATAATTTCCTGGAAGATTATTTTCTTTACATCGACAACAATAAAAAAGAGGCACGTACAAAGAATGAGGGCTAAATTTTGCACAAAGACTCTTTGATTCAGTTGCTGCTCAGGTTGTATTCTTTCTTCTCTTCCATGATATCCTTACACTTTTTAGGTCTTGTGATTCCTTCTCACAACTTTCTTCATAATTTACTGGTTTGTTTTTGATAGACTCATTCTCTGTTTTTCAGGGGTTCTCCCAAGTCTCCAAATCCTCCAATTCACAGGATTCATCTTGTTCCTCTTTCCTTGGGCATTCACACACCCAGTCACAGGAACCTCTTATTTTTTTAAATTATTTGAAACACACAACTCAAATCATCAACCCAACACTGCCACACAGCTTGACACATCCTTAGCCCAGCCCATCCTTGACGTTTCAATTTCCAGCAACCACATTAAAATGACGAATCTCAGTTCTTGATTTATTTTATTTATTTTCTTTTTTCCATTTTTAGTATTGAAATAAATGAATGTAGCCAATTTCCTGCTAAGCACGTTTATTAGCAATAAAAGACAGTGGAGCTGTTGAGGTTCCCTACAGCTGGTTAGCTTATTCCTGGGGAGGAGGACCCATCCCACGCTGGGTGCCTGAGCAGGAGCGATTGGTCAGAGACCAAAATCTCCAGGGGAGCCACTTTTTATACTCCTCCCAGAGCACCACCTCCCCCTCCCGAGCATCCTCCCCTTGGAGACAATTTCATTCGTGTCTATCGGCTCGTGATCCAGGGGATTGGATCATTTAAATGGATGATGTAGGAGCGTTGAGCAATTGGTGAAGCTCTGGTCCAATCCAGGTCCTCGGGTTATCCCCTTATGCTAATCACAGTTGGCACCCTTCTTCTAGAAGATTCCCTTGTCAGTCATCTCAAGGTCTATCGCTAATACATAAAACAAACCTAAAACTAGTCAGCCCCATTTCCCAAAGTCATCACACACACGATTTTAACAGTAACCCACATAACAAGATCGCCCCCCTTAACCACCCAACAGACTTAACAGTTTCTTAAACTAATCATTAACGTTTAACAAACAATTAACAGAAGGAAGCTCATGTAACAGAGGACGGCAAAAGTCAACCTCCCACAGTCATTTACAACACTGCTGATGAAAAATGACATTATAATTATCCAAGACAACAAATCAATTATTTAGGTTCTGATTTTCTAGGAAAAGAAATATGAAAATCTCATGACTCTTTCCTTTGTTGTACTGTTCTTATGTGTCTATATGTTGTCATTTTTTTTCACCTAGCAACATCGTGCCCATTACAAACAAATCTCAGTGGGAAAAAATTCTGCTATTTATAAAACGCACATTTTTCTTAACTTTATATTGTGGGGAATTAATTTTCAGCCTAAAAGTATTCAAGAAGATAATTTCACTATTTCTTTTCATTTTGCTAAGTTGAAGGAATTAATCTGATCTTACCATCACTTACTTGTGATTAATGCATTATTTTTGATATAACTGTAATATAAATATATTGTAATGATACCAATGTACATTAGTGCATTATCAGAAAGGGTTCACTTTTTTCTTGACCAAATGAAAGTAAAATTGATCTGCCTTTATCTCCTGATAAGGTTTCATATTTCCAGGTCTCACTCCTCCTTCCCTTATGATTTTGCCCATATTGTCAGTACTTTGCCTGCACATCCTGGTCTCCAACAAGGAGACATGGCAACGTCTTGGGAGTTCCTCACGATATGAAGGTTCAGTTTTATGCCCACATTAAATTACAGTCTTCTCTTTGACCTAACTTTGTGGCACTTTGTTCTTTCAGCTTTCCTTAGACCCTACAATACCTCATTGCTCTGATTTTCTAACCCCATTAATGGGGGTTATGAAGGATCCCTACAATGTCTCCTGGTGGTCTTCCCTCCATATCTGTCTCTATTTCACCTTCTATTTGTCTTTGTCTCCAGTCATTTTCCATAGGATTCTCACTCCAATGCTGAAAAAAATCTCCCAGGCTACTTTTGAGGTCTTTTAATTTTCAAACTTACGTCTTTAGATATTTAGTATTGTGTGGACAAATAATAAAAATCTCAAATACACCAAGCAAAGGAAAACACATGACTGGGATTACATTTTGAGGTAATCGTTAATTATGTGATCGTATTCACCCTCAGATTCATGCTTTATTTTGTGCCCAGAACATAATGACAATTTAGGAAGAAGACAGCCAATATATTGTCTCTATTTTCCTGTTCAGTGACTGCAGCAGGTTTATCCCAGTTTATCCTTGAACCTTACTCCACTCTGTTCTAAAGATAAAACTAAAAATACCTTCTTGGGCTCTTCTCTTATGTTGAATACCATGTCTTCTGAGGATTTTTTAATATTCTTAGGAGACAATTTTCAAAATGTTTCTATTTCTGGGATCATGGTAACTGGAAAGGGAGATATCTGATGCACACAATTAAAGGCAAATGTTTCCTCTAATTTTTGTGTGCTGAATTTCAGTGGCCTTGTTTTGATAATAAAGGCAGGAACACAAATTAAGAGGATTTCCAGCAGAGTCTTACTGTGCTCTCAGCATTCGGAGGGAAGAGAGGGTGCGTCACCACCGTGGGGTCCTGCCTCCTGCCACCTTCCTTCTACCATGAGTGAAGCTTGCTGGCTGGAGCAGCCGTTTGCACTGGGGCCCTCTTTAACACCCTACCTCGCTGAAAGAGGGACCCTTTTGTGGTAAACAAGAGCCAGAAAATATTCAGTCTGTACTGTAATGTTATGATTGTTAGACCAAGTCATTTATTAATCCTTTTGTTGTTAATAATTGTTTATTACCCCATGACTGTAATTGTTACCCCATTGTATTTGCCACTCACTCCTTTGTTTTCACTCCTTTGTACCCCATTTCCGTCGGGAAAACCGCCTCCGCTGCTCCCCAAGAAATGGCACCTGTGACTTTAAGGAGAAAATACCTTCTGGATGTAAATATGCAAATGAGGAATGTCATGACACCATTTGAGGAAATAAAGCCCTAGAACAACGAGCCAACAAACAATTAAGGAATAAAAATGATAACGCTAGATGGGGAGGGAGGGGGACTGTCTCCCAAA